>SJJU01005555.1:0-30799 GCA_012932125.1 Conopomorpha cramerella | reverse complement strand
GGGGGGGGGGGGGGGCTTAAATAGTCCCCTGCGCATGGCTGCCAGCTAGGCTGAGACCGGTGCATTCTTTGGAGATCCCGGGGTCACCCATCATGCATTGCCGAGGGTTTTAGAAGGTGTAGGTCCGACATAATCCAGTCACTCCCCTGGATGGCTGGGATAAAGGATTTCCTCTTCGAAATAAAAAATAAAACGTAGGTGTACCAAATTTCATCCAGATTACGAGGAATTTTGCCCGAACCGTGAACAGTACCATTTTTTTTTCAATTAAGTATTTTTTTGCATTTTTCGCTTTCTGAGTAATATAATAATGCGGAAAAATTACAGGCCAGATATTTTGCTCATGTTTATTTTCCGTGCTATGTTGTGAACGTAATTTTTTTATCTGAATTTCCACGTGAAACTGACTGAGGGAAACATAAGTGCACGTAATACAAGTAAACAAGATGGCCGCGTATGCAAAGCCTCACAATCACAATCGGATTTAGTTTACCTTTTGCCTCGACAATGGTCTAAGGAGAGTGCCTTTCGACATAACCTCGTATTTAGGAGAGTGCCAGAACCTTCAGACCAATGTGTAAACTACATTAACCCGACTTATCTCCCCTACTTGTTTAGATAGATGGCAACTTCTTCCGGAGGATGCATCTTTAAGGAGTTCGCTGATAAAATTTTATGTTGAATAAATGTTTTCTCGGGTCAAATGTCTAGGGGAGAGTGGGACTGGGACTAATGAAGTCCCGCGTTTGACGCTATAAAGCATGGCTGGGGGAATAAATAAACAGTAATCCAAAACTTTTTTTTTATGGGGCGTTGATAAATGACGGTATATTATGTGCAAATCGATGTTCGGGAAATGTGTATGTCTATTTTTCACTTCAAGTACAAATAGTTAGTTCCAAATCAAAACATATATTTCTTCATCGTTATAAGTGCTATTACATACAGATATACGTGAGAGTCATGATGGCGGGTGTACCATTATGAATTACGACGAATTGTATACCAATAAAATGTACCTAAATAGTACATTTCAGTACCAGCATTTGTCTCTACCATTGAAGAAGATCGTTCATATATACCAAAAATAATAAAGGTATTGATCCCTGAGGAAAGCCTAGTTTTACTTCAGAGCCACCAGATCTAATTCCATCAATATCTACATATTGCTTGCGATTATTTCAATATGAACTTATGATTGTATGTGTGAAATGCATATGTGTGTGTGTGTTGTGTTAGTAACTACGATATTATAAAGTCCGTGGATTCGTTATCGAATATGCTAAGCCAGTTTAGTAAAGTTGCTTTTAGCTCATGTGTACTTATACTTGGTGCTTTATTGATATTATTATATATTGATTTATTTATTCTGAGGATAAGCACAAAAGGGTCACGGCTTGAGTCGCATCTGGTGCAACTCGAAGAGGAACTTGGGAAGATTAGGTGGCACATATTGGGGTTAAGCGAAGTCCTGAAGAGAGGGAGAGGACACCCTTAACAGCTCAACTCTACCAACGCGACGATCATACAGTCCTCATCTATTATTTGACTTTATTTTATCTGCGCAAACGACAAAAGACAGTGTAAGTTACACAATAAAACTTTTCTTTCTAGTTAGGGTGAAAATGGAAAGATAGGAAAATTTCGCCACGTAAAACACAAAGCCTAAAACAGCAGTGCATACTACCGCCCGTGAATAAGTGGATGACAATTTAATCTGGAACATTCTGGATGGAGGCCACATGTCAGAGGTGGGACCCCACTTCACTAGTGACCTATATTCACTTTGGCACCGGTCACAATCCCGGCTCCAACTTAATTGTTCTGACTTTGCACTGCTAACGACTATGCCGCAATCGCCGATTTAAAAGGGCCACTTTGCAGTGAAATTGCGACCTCTTTGATGCGGATGAATCCAGTCACGGAAATAAAGATGTGCAATATAAAAAAAATGACGCTTGTTATTTTTCAGTGAGATAACGAGAAAAAAATCCAGGAAACGCCGCAACACGGCTCAGAATGTAACAATTAAAACGGAATAAATGGAAATAAAAAATATGAACCGTTTTCACGGTGTGAACTATGGGTGGACAATAACTACTTGATATTTCATGTTATTTCTTGGGAACCAATACCAAATAACATAATACACAGACAGAACTATTTCAATGATTAACATGCTATTATTTGGCTACTAACCAGAGGCGCTATGAATGAATTAAATAATCAATGCACGGTATAAAACATAGTCGTCTTCTGCTGTCTGTCTGTCTTTATGTATCTCAGATCTTAAAATATACGCAACGGATTTTGATGCGGTTTTCTTTAGTAGATAGTGTTTCTTGAGGAAGGTGTATATGTATAATACATACATATAGTAGCAAACAATGTTAATAATAATATATATTGGAAAATAACGTTTGCCAGGTCAGCTAATTCATTACGAAATTGATTGAATTAATTAAACAAACAATCTTGTCATTATGCACGTCTCAAAAACGACCGTATACGTCATAAACAACAAACAAAAGTTTGTACAACATTGCACCAATAGAAGAACTATTCACCAATTGTAGAGAGTCACGCCACCATAGACGTGTACTATGGTGTGGGGGTATTACAATTTGCCTTTGTGATGGCATAGTCCAATTACATTAATCTGGCGCACTAGCGGGCGGTGACGCGGCCGTGGCGGCGGCGGCGGCGTGCCACGAAGAACTTGATTAAAAATTCTATTAGTTGAAAGGCACAGACACAGCCTTAATAGATAAAGTGCAGTACGGTTACGGTTCTGGTGACTTGAGCTTTACTGTCGAAGGAACGTAAAACTCGGAGAGTCTCCTCTGTGCCAATCTTTGTGGAGCGCCCGAAGTTCTGACACCCCACGGACCGCACATTGTCACCTGATTTTTGTTAGCACTAGACGTTTCCTTCATTAAATGCATAATGCACTAGGCGTTTCGTCGCAAAGGATCCTCTTTCGCCTTAAGTAACGAGATTTGTTCAATCTGGACGTACTTAAAATACAACAGACAGTGTTTAGTCTCTCTGTATTTTTTTTATAAAATTAACACGTTTACGGCATGGCTTTTAAATGTTTTACGTAGATTAAAGCTTTTGACGTCCGGTATAAATTGAATTAATTGGCTCAAACATTTTATCAACAGTGTTTATTTCAACTAGAATTTAATATTACGGTTCAAAATAAATGGGATTTAAATATAATTGGAAGGTAAAAGATTACTGTCCAAATAAAAGACAAACCATTTTCATGTCTGCACGTGTAAAGACATGAAAAACGCATTAATTTTCGTGGTCTCACTTTCTCTCTAAGGCGTACTGTGCTCGAAAAGGTTGTTTACGTTTCTATTGATTTAGCGGTGAGTGACGTTAATGGAAATAGAATATCTGCAGTCATCATGACGAACAACGTATTTTCACTTGTACTGAAATTTAAATGTATTGTAAAATATATTTTTCTGTAGTTTCTTAGCTCAGTATGAAAAGATGTATGAATGTAGATGAAGCGAAAGACGTATGTCAGGATCGTGACAAATTGAGATCTGTAGTCTCTGCCAACCCCTCTGCGAGACAAGCGAGAAGTGTATGTATGGATTGATGATTTGTGAAAGATGTCTGGAAGTAACTAGATGCGAGAAGCCGAAAACAAATCACAGTGGCGTGGGCTGGGTGAAAGTGGGGGTGAAAAATGTAACTTGATTAAATATATCCAAGTAGGGTATCAAATGAAAGAGCACGACTCATATGTTTAAATTCTGTGAATTAAGTGAATATTGGATATTATTTTCAAAAGCTATGAACAAATATGTTCATGTGGGGTATCAAATAAAAGAGCAAAAAACATGAATATTTAAAATCGGTGTTTTTTTAAATTTGCTATTTAATTGTTATTTCAATTTTTATTCGGATATGAACCATTGAGGCGAAGTAATTAATATTTCGAGTGTTTTTTTTACTGACAACGGAAAACGTTACCAATTGAGTAAAATTACATAATGAGAAATATTGATTACATTAATTACTCCCATACATTTATTATGATATTAGTGGTAAAGTAATTGCTTTTAGATGGTTATTTTAAATGCTGTGTACGTTCTGATAATTAAGGTAAATATCTCGCTATCTGTTTGAAATCATAACTATAAAAAATATTATTGGACCAGTTAAATGTTGCGATTAAAGTTTATTTAAAAAATGCTCATTAGAACACGTACCTTCAATATCAAGATAAATATATTGATACGTCGATCGTCTGGACACAATTAAAGATTATAATAATATAGTTTAAAAATGATTTTTCTGTACTAAAATTATATTATAATTCAACACTTGATATATTTTTTGCTGGAAATGCATAAAATATACAGCGGTTGGACGAAATTTGTTTATATCAAATATCTATTTCCCCATAATTAGGAGTTTTTAAAAAAAAAAATCAATAAAAGTATTAATATCTATCTATCTATACCAGGTACATTTTATTGTACACGAAAATATATAACAAAAGAGTGAGTCGGAAGACGAACGATCATAGAATGAAGTAGTTGCATCTCTTTCATTTTCAACTATCTTTCACAAATCATCTCATTAGGATTAAACTAACAACGTATTAGCATAAAAGTAAGAAAATTTCTACAGACAGTTATAGTATAGTCGAGAACAAAGTCGCGGGCAATCCAAAAGCGAATCATAAATGGGTTAAATTAGGTCAGCTCTAGAAATAAGAAACGTTCTCGCGTCTTCCGAAAATAAAATCAAAGTATTCAAAAACAAAAGAATAAACGGCATCTAAGTATTTATTCTTACATCTGATATTACACATTTCTGTGGTCACTTGTTTCATTTACACCTAGAAATATTGATGACCCTACTCCATGTTCTTCTGTCTTTCTACACAGTGTTTGAGCTATTTGCCTCTCTTATAAACAAAGAACGATCGTAATTATGCTAAAATTATCCCGGTATAAATAAGTAACCCATTTTTTCCCCCAACCGTTTACACCCCTGAAACAAAAATTGTGGTGTTATAAGTATGACATGCACGTCTGTGTGTCTGTCTGTGGCATCGTAACTCTCGAACTAATGAAGCTATTACAATAAAGTTTTGTTTGAAAGCTGATTTGTTCGAGCGTGTCCTTAGCTATGTTTAGTCGATATCGGTCTACCCACTCAAAAGTTATAGTGGTTGAAAGTGTGGATGAAAAATGCACTTTAATAAATATGTCCGTACGTGGAGTATCAAATGAAAGGGCACGACACGTATATTTTAAATACATACATTTCACGTCTGTCTCCCAGAGGGGTAGGCAGAGACTACAGATCTCCATTTATCACGGGCCTGACATACCCCTTTCGCTTCATCTACATTCTTCATACATGACCTCCGGTTTCGAGTACTTTTCACGGCACTTTCCGCCAGGACATCACCAATGTGGTCAATGTATATCCTACTGGGGCGAACTCTACTCACTCGGCCCATTACATCACTCATATAAATCTCTTTCGTTAATCGACTTTCATCCATTCTCTCCATATGCCCAAACCACCGAAGCATGCCCTTTTCAATCTTAGTCACTACATCTTCTTTCAAACCGCATCTTTCTCTTATCACACTATTCCTTATCCTGGCATTCAATGTCACGCCCTTCATGCTCCGCAATGACCGCATTTCTACGGCATTGACTTTACTTTTATGTTTCTTCTGCCATACCCAACATTCACTCCCGTACATTAAAATGGGTGCCAGTACAGCGTCATGGACAGCCAAACTTGCCTTTTTCGACATGAATTGTCTCTCCATAACACTGCGAAGGGCACCGTTAACCTTATTACCCGCACTCACGCGGGGTGTCCATGAGGATTCCCCCACGTACAAAAAAAAACAAAAGGATTGAAAAAGGGACAAAAAGTCGAGTTTATAAAATATGTTCAAGTGAGTATCAAATGAAAGGACGCGTTTTTTTTAATTTGCAATTGATATTTTTATAATTTGTAAAAATCAATAGTGACGATGCTGTTAGAGAATGTCAAGTCAAAAAGAATACAATACAAACTTTAGTAAAATGCAAAATGCATAGTTTAGTGTTAGTTTGTACATTGTGCCTTTAGTTATTATAATGAAGAATCCATTCTAATTAATAATGAGATAGAATATCTGTAAAAAAAAACAATAATAAAGGGTTTTTGTCCTTCACTTCAAACATACATGGTTATCCGAAAATACCATTTTTTACGGAAGTGTATTGTTTCTGTATACCCTAGTCTGAATCTATTTCAGTAATGTTAATACCGTCAAACGAAAACCAAAATCAAACTCTTTGTAAAAAAAGTTATTCGACGGCGAAATTTGTTGTACAGTACAATGCTACTTATACACAAAGTGTAAAACGTACCCGAGTCCACCGGGGGTCCTTTTACATGCAGTATAAAAATAAATATTGTGAAGCGCAGGTTTTCTTGTCATTAAAACTGAACAAGCAATTTTATAGATACAATAGTTGCAATTCTAGATATATCCGGTTTGATCCTATCTAATGGGGAACCTGTAGTCGCAACGTCGCCTACTTTGAATGCATTGATTTTTCTCATGAAAATGTAGTTTACATTCCCATCAAGCAGAAATAATATTTGCTAAGATACCCATATATATACTTTAAACGTTCAAGCCTCTAACTCGCGCTAATTTTCTTTTCTATACAAACATTTTTATTCTCGTTTTCATGAGAATTTTGTAAAATCAGGTCATAACTCTGCATTCACTAAGGTATACTCTCGTTCCCGTGGGATATTATCAACATACAGCTGGACCTTCGACTTCGTTCCTCCAAGTTACATTTATTTTATTAATAATTTTAATTGATCTATCTGAAACACGTTTTATTAAAAGCTTACTTAAGTTATGTATTCCGAAAGTTGTAAAGGGCATGTGATGAAAGGGATGATGGTACAATTATTACTTTGTTGGCAAGAGAGATCAAGGGGAGAATAAATTATAAAAAATCTGGTCATAGTTGTAGGTATCATTGCCTCATACCTACGGAACACTTATTGCAGAACACTTCGATACATACATTCACAGATATATACTATATTCAGTGATTTATTTTGTTCTGCGAAAACGTGCAGATTGTTTGGATGTGACTATGAAACATGTATCATCATCATCATCAGCCACATAACGTCCACTGCTGGATGAGGGCCTCCCCCAATGAGATCCGTCATTTGGGGTGAAATGCCAGTAATCGACACGCTTGGCAGGCGAGGTTGGGCGATCGCAAGTGTTGTTGTGGTTTAACTCAACAGAGAGCGCTGCTGCCCGTCTCTCTGGAATGAGCCTCCCCTCGGTTTGCCTCTTACTACCTTATCCCATGACTGAGGAAAAAGTTTGGGCTGGGTGGTAGACACAGTATTACAATTCGCCGTCACCACACGGCTAGAACCAAACGAGTAAAACCCACGTGAACATAGAATCGATACCGTAGATCGCTCATAACATTAACAAATAAACCGGTTATAAGCGATTGGGGATACCGAAACAAATGCTGGAAGAAAATAATAACAAGATAGTAGACGATAGTGAAAGTCTGATTCTTTATTATAAGTATAGATTACCAATAATAATTGTGCTTGAAAACTAAGATTGTTTTTCCTTTTCTTTTGCGCAAATGTGATAATAATATCATAATAGGTCGACTCTTTATTTAAAGCACATAGCTGCTTATTATCTGAAATGTTTATTCAGAAATAACAGACTTTTGTCGATTTTTTACAGAATTATTACTGCCAAAACAGACTTGCCTTCTTAGTGACCGTAAGAATGATGAGTCACCCATTTTTATTACGGTTTGATCATAATTAGAAACATAATTCTGCATATTTACGAAAACTGTGATTGCTGTTTTATTCGCCAAGGCACTGTAAGTATGGCGTTACATTTGCAATAACATTTTGTCATTTGTAGCTAGAGGTGATCCGATTGTTTTTACTAAGAGCACCAATAGAGCACCAATTAATACCGTAATAAAAATGAAAAAATATCTATCCGTTCTTGTAATACAAACGGGTGACTCAACAACCTGACGTCTAACCCCGCCGCTGTCCCCGTTAGCGGTGGGGTATCCATAACGGATTTCCCCACGATAAAAAAAGAAAAAAAAGGATGAACAGTCACCTTTAGAATGTCTATTTTGCAGAAAATATTGAGGAACCAATGGTAGGCACTAAATGGCACCAAATTGCGCACAATAGTCTAGACGTGCAGAATTCTTGTTTAACCTTAAAAAAATTGGCGGTGACTCATCATTCTGGGACGGCACCTTTTTATTGTCAAAATGTCGCTAAGTTCTTATTTATACTAACTACATACATTCTAAGAAGGAAACACACCTTAAGAACCAAACAACAATGTCCTAATTGGGTGAGAGTCAGAGTTGTGTTTGTAGTCTTATGTATTTGAAAGCCGATCAGCTTACACTGCTGCCACTCTTGAAGGAGAGTGCAAACAATATTGTTTCAAGTAAATTACATCGCCGCCGGTACTAAAATAATTAAAATTTCTTTATTTAACAGTTATCACATAAAAAAATTAGACGGTAGAAACGTACTTAACATTGGTATTAATAACTGATAGACATATAACAGCATATTAGCCGTGTGGTGACGGCGAATAGAATACATGTGTCACCACCCCAGCCACACTTTTCCCGCTATGGGGGTCGTAAGAGACGACCGAAGGAACAACTCCAGAGGACGAGCAGCAGCGCTCTCTGTGAGTTAAACCACAACACCACTGCGATCGCCAACTCGCCTGCCCAGCGTGGCGATTATGGGCATTTACCTCCAATTTTGATAACAAAAAGGCCACGGCCCCCAGTTCCCGGCGGCTCCGCTATTCCTGGTCACGGTGGCGACCACGGTAACGGCGAAGCAGGGGGTGCGAACAATCTCCGGGTTATGACAGGCCACCACAAACAACTGACCCTGGCGACGTACAACGGACGCACGCTACGGCTTGACTTGCATCTAACGCAACTCAGATGGAACTTGGGAAAATTAGGTGGCACATATTGGGGCTAAACAAAGTCCGAAGAGAGGGAAAGGACACCATTACCCTCAAATCGGGCCACCTAATGTACTTCCGCGAGGGAGACCAACGCGGCGTCGGGTTTCTTGTGAATAAGTCCTTGTGTAACAACGTTCTGGAAGTGTCTAGTGTGTCCAACAGGGTAGCATACCCTGTCATAAAACTTACCGAGAGGTATAGTCTGAAAGTGGTACAAGTGTATGCACCGACCTCGACACACTCGGACGATGAGGTGGAGGGCCTGTTCGATGATATATCGAAGGCCCTCCACTCCACTACTAAGACGCATTACAGCGTTGTTATGGGGACTTTAACGCTAAAGTGGGAGTACAGAATTGCAACGAATCGGCAGTAGGATCCCATGGATTTGGAACAAGGAATCATAGGGGCCAAATGCTAGTAAACTTCCTCGAACGAGAGGGGCTATTTTTGAAGAGCTCGTGGTTTAAGAAAAAGCCCCAAAGGAAGTGGACCTGTCTGAATAAGATGCAAGACCACCTGTATTAATGGGGTAAAGACTCATCATCAGCCCATATTTGTCCACTGCTAGATATAGGCATCTTCAATTGCACACCACTGTCAATACTAAATACATTAAATATTCAATACTAAAAACATTAAAAATTCAATACTTAGTACATTAAATATTCCATACTAATCACATTAAATTAATATTCAATTTTTTTAACCAAATATTAGCTTTATTATTATAATCACACGAAACATTATTATTATTAAACATTATACCAAATCACATTAAAGTCTAGAACAAAGATATTTACATTTTCTTAAACACATGACAAAGACATGATCAGTTTTTTTCGAAAATGCCCAACACACTAACAGCATTACCCCTCTGGATGGACTATGGAGATTCTTTGAACCAGATACAAAACCCATTGAGAGTCCGACCCAAAGTCCCTCAAGCGACGGCCTATGCACCTAAATATTCAATACTAAACACATTAAAAATTCAATACTAAATACATTAAATATTCAATACTAAAACATTAAAAATTCAATACAAAATACATTAAATATTCAATACTAAAAACATTAAAAATTCAATACAAATACATTAAATATTCAATACGAAAAACATTAAAAATTCAATACAATAAAACATTAAAAATCAAATCTATACTAATTTTATAAAGATTTGTATTTTTGTATGTCACGGATAAACTCAAAAAGTACTGGACCATACTGGACCGATTTTAATAATTCTTTTTTCATTAGAAATTTACATTATCACTGAGTAACATATTTAGACTACTATAGAAATCTTTCTAAATTCCTATTAAACCCAACCGAGGGTGTAAAATTTTTTGCCAAAAAATGTCTTTCATCGCGTACGCAACAAGAGTAAGACAAAAAATGTTTATTAAGAACATATTATCAATGTCTACAAAAAACTTCTCGAGACCATATTGCATAGTTAGAACAAAAAGGACCCAATCTAGATTTGTAATTTAAGTTTTGTATCTTTTATGTTAAGGTTCAACTTTATGAAATGACACATTTTGTTTTGTGTCACTTTTGTTCTAACTGTGCGACATGTCTAACTATTGTAGTTACGTCACGTCACTATAACACCTTTTTTACATTAATTAAAACAAATTGATAGAACATACATACATACATACACTTCACGCCTGTCTTCCAGAGGGGTAGGCAGAGACTACAGATCTCCATTTGTCACGATCCTGACATACCCCTTTCGCTTCATCTACATTCATACACCTTTTCATACATGACCTCCGGTTTCGAGTACTTTTCACGCCACCTTTGATAGGTTGATAGAAATGCCGATCAATTTCAGACCGTGTTATCCATACCATTTAAATAAGTTTTTATGCGAATAAATTTAATATTGAAAACTGTCTCAATGCCTTATGAAAAATTACTTTTTGAATTATTGAAATAGGACAATTCATTCAAAATATATTATGAAATTAAAATAATAATACATGCCGGCGGTGGCCGCCACGCAGAGCATCGAGTTACCAACTCGACTAGAGAGAAGTATTACCCTAGTAACCTAACCTAACCTGGCACCCACAAATAGAATCGGTCATCTCGCGGACTAGGAAGTTTATGTGGGTATTTAAATATCTAAGGTATGTGAGTGAAAAAGAACTGCTTATTCAAATTTATATTTCATTGGTTCAATCAATATTAAGGTATTGTATAATTATATGGGGAGGTGCATCAAAAACCAAACTTATAGACCTTGAAAGACTGCAGCGAACTCTTCTAAAAATTATGTTATTTAAAAAAAAATAATTTAGTACAACACACTTATACAGAGAAAGTGAAGTTCTGAGTATTAGAAAATTATATATATTCAATTGTATTGTAAGAGTTCACAAATTTAGCCAGCTAGACTATACGATATTAAGCAAAAGGAAATCCTATAACGTATTGAAACAGAAAGTAACTAGAACAATGTTTGCAAAAAAACAATTTGAAGCACAATCTATCTATATAATATGGCCAACCGATATCTTGATATCTACACATTGAGTCTAAATGAATGTAAAGTTAAGCTATTACAATGGCTCAAACCACTGGACTATCATCAAACGGAGTCATTATTCATTGCAGTTATCTGACATAAACTCACTCTGCCTGACAGAATTGTGATAATAATTGAACAAAATGTAAATAAATAATTTAAAAAAAGCACACTAAGTAATTTATATCTAGGCTAGGGTACATACCCCTACACACAGTCACGTATAAATACACACTCTGACACACACACAAATACATACCCGCATAAATACACGCACGCATAAATCCTAAAACCTTCACCCCCACACCCTCACATACACATTCACAGCACATACACGTACACACACACATACACAAATACTATTTATTAGTACTTATTATTATTCTTAATATTTATTCTTAATATTTATTCTTAATATTTATTCTTAATCTTTATTATTATTCTCTTATACTCATCTAAATAAACTTTGTAATCTTTGTTAACATTTATTGTATAAAGTCACGGAAGAGCGAAGCAACCTGATACAGGCTTAACGCTTAAAAGGAGGCTTCCAACATGAAGATGTGTTAATAATTTTAAGTTAACGAAATAAACTTTTTTCTATTTTTTTTTCTATTACGGGAGAAGGGGGTGCATGGGATAAACAATTTTTTTATTGAAAAAGTACCAGGTGATTTTAAATGTTACAAATCTGTTGACACCGTGTGTAACATCCAACATGATACAGTGCACTAACCACAGGAATGTTTAATTTCCCTCAATCCTACCGGCTAACAACTTCACGAACTAACATTTAAAATTAAAAAAGAACGCCTGTTATTCTGTTAAGAAATTTAAGCCCTCCCAATATTGACTGTTGATCAAAGAATTAAGAGATAATACCAACTGATTTGCCCATATGTTTTAATAGTTCCCTGTAAAGATATTGTTTAACAATAAATAAATCCCAGGGACATACTTTTTCCATAGTTGGTATCGACTTAATGAAAGGGTGCTTTTCTACGGGCAATTTTATGTGGCACCTTCTAGAGCAGGATCTCCTGAAAATTAATACGTTTTGTTACCACCTACAAATACCACAGCCAACGAAGTGTACAGTGGCTTTAAGATAAGCATACAATATTTTTCTAATTTATTGATTTACGATCTTTTTAATTATGTCTACCCGTGCGAAGCGAAACTGCTTATTTTCCGGTAAAAACATCTTTCGCATTAACAATTAACAAGTCCGAAGATCTAAGATTCGAAGTAGTAGGGATCTATCTGCGAAAGCAATGTTATTCTCGTGGTCCATTGTAGGTTGGACTATCGGGAGCCGGAGCCCCTGATAATCAATTTATTTTGCTGCTATAAAATAAAACAACATCTAATATTGTTTACAGATAAGCTCTCTTTTCTTTTCATCTCTGGAGATTTCTTTTGGGGTTATGACCTCCTTACAATAATTAAAAACATAACAAAATAATATCAAAAAAAGGAACAAACAATACACAAAAAACTACAGAGATATAAAAAATATCAAAGAATTGTAAAAAAAATGTTTTTTAATTGGCTAAGTAACCAACCACACGTTAGCACAAAAATAAGGAATTATTTTATAGTTAGATAAAAAATTTAATTATTCTTAATATATTATTTTAGGAGCTCGACGCAGAAAGGGTTGAATATGTGTATATTATGTATTATTATGAAGTCTCTGTTTGAGTTCACGGGTCTAGCTCGGTCTTTTTGGAGGTTCAGCATGGGGACATGGGTCCAACATGAAGAAGCCTTTTGAGACAATTTATTCTGAGCGCTGATCGAGGGACGGCCTACCGCCCAACACACAAAAAATATAGGCGTCAGTACGCCGCCCCACCGGCGCTGAGAGAGAAGAGTACACGGGACTGACACAGGCTCACTCTGTGGCCATCCAATAAACCACAGCATGTGGCGACGAGAACCGGCACAGGGACTATTGGACAATATGTCATCTAAAAGTTGGGGCCATGGATCAGGATTATTCTTCTGGGCTACGGGTAAAGGTAACGGGACGCATGCCTCTGCCCCAATATCTTACACATTTACAAAATGACAGACGGTGACTTATAATTATTACTATGAATATTTTTTTAAAGTAACGAATCTAAATTGATGTTTGATGCCTGTGCTAAGCCGGGACGGAGCGCGATAATGTATATTATTGGCAAAACAACGTTTGCCAGGTCAGCTTTGCAAACAAATTTGGAAAACTCGGTAAGATACGTAACAACAATACCCCCACGCCCTATTATTAACTTATTCCAAGACGAAAATAATAAAAAATCCTTATCCTTACTTCCTTACTAATATTATAAATCGGAAAGTGAGTTTGTTCGTTTGTTTGTTTGTTCCGCTTTCACGCCGTAACTACTGAACCGATTGCTTTGAAATTTTGCATACGTAAAGTTAGAAGTCCGGATTAAATAATAGGGTACTTCTTATCCCGGAAAAAAATGATATTTCCGAGGGAAACTTAGATTTTTCCGTAGGAATGATAAGTTTTCTTATAGTTGTTCTTTATACCGCAATATAACCGAAGTCCACGCGGGCGAAGCCGCGGGCGGAAAGCTAGTCGTTAATAATTTCGTGCAATTTTATTATTGACAGACATGTAGTGATCTTACAATTAATCTCATTTAGGTAGTAGATTTTCTTGCCTCTAGAAACAATAAAATTGAAACAAGAAATTCCTTTCATCGAATGGTATGGTATTTCATGAAAGGAAATCACAACTGACAATAATTTCTTTTTATTATAGCTCCTGAGCGTTCCAGAAAATGGAACTGTCTAACTGGATCTAAATGCCTGTCAGAAATGTCAGTATGGAATCTGACAGAAGTAAAACAAGTTTTTCATAAAAAAGATAAAGTGCCAGGGGTACTATGATTTCAAATTCACTGCTACCTTGGGATGCCATTACATTGAACAGTATTTGCGACAGTAGATTTCAAAATCATTCAACTTTTTAAACTCGTATCATCCTAATTCTTACGTCTTTTAAGTACGTATGTATTCAACACGTTACCCATAATTATTTGTATTTATTAGCATTACATTTGAAGGCACAATTGTTAATTTTTTTCTTTCAAATTACAGTCAAATTAGCAGATCTATATCCTGCCGCTAAAAGCCGTGGTTACTTCCAGTATTGGTTGTTCAGAGTAATATATTTAAGTAGAGGTGGTTTTCTGGCGCCGGCGGCGGTTGGCACGTCAGGTCGCGTGCTGGCGGCGGCGGGGGTAGACCCACCTGCCAATAATCTGGCCCGTTGCTGCCCCCTCGCATTACCCGACATCGACACTTGATAATTACAACAACGATGGCTTTTGACGTGTTGGTACTATGCGTCGTATTCATAAAAAAGTTAAAACATTGACTAACGTATATCCCCAGACCCTACGTTTCCACCGGCCAAACATTAACAAAAAACTTGTTTGACACATAGCCATGTACGCTGGTTATGTCGTATTTCATGTACAAATGACCGGATTACTAGGCCCATGTCAAATATATTTTCTTCCGCATGTTTCGCTGGTGGAAACGCACGGTTAGACTGGTTTGTTCGTATTTGGCGTAAATTTGTCCAGTTTCCGATACTCCTTTTAGCGCTTTTCTAACTTTATGAATACCACGGTATGTGTATACAGGCTAACTTCGGGTTGATGACCCAGACTAACTTTGTCTAACTCAGTAAAATATAGCGTTTCCAACAGTGTAGTTGATTTTGTGACAGACATTTTACACTTGTTTAAATGTATCGCTTCTTATCCAACATTTACAACAAAATGTACGGTCATACAAATCAAGATCATACCCCTTACGTGGCCGGTAAAGAGTATCATCCCTTTTCACACGGGAAAGTACACCACATTTACTACCTGAATGAGTATGGAATAGCCATACGATAAATTCATAGATTCGGAGTTACGGGCAAAAGTGTAGGTACGTCGTCTCGTCTTCGTCGAAACTGTTTTTTTAGGAACGTAACGCGTACGGGTAGGGTATAAGCTACATTACATTATTAATTAGGTAAACTATCGATACCTATTACGGATCACCCTGTATGCAGTTTTGGTCACCCTACACTGTCCTAACATACTTCTGCACCCGCGTATAAGTTGACGTCCGTTATCAATTTGTTTAACACGCTTTTATTAGCTTCACTTGTAACTATGTAAGAAATTCTCGGAATCTTAATTTGACCCACTTCCCGGTCTTTGATTAGGATGAAATTTTGCACACGCTCTCAGTTCTGATGACAATACATGACTAACTAGGAAACGTCATTACAAATCCAATATGGCGGCCTTCCCAAGATGGCGAACTAGCTGTTTGAAATGCACTTCCATGATATGAGTATCAAATGGAAGGATTTGCTGTCAGGAATACGAAAAAAATAGTCACATGACTTAAATCCAACATGGCGGACTTCTAAAATGGCGGACAGGCTATTTGAAATGCACCTCCATGATATATTATGTAGGTGTGAGTTTGAATAATAAGAAGACTAAAAAGTTTTTTATCAGGCAGGATGGTGGTCAAACGCTTGTTCATTGTGATTAAAAAAAAACTATTATATTTATTTGTGATGGAAACGAAACAATCACACTTATTTCACAATTAATAAAAAAATACACTTCACGCCTTTTAATCCCTAAGTGGGGTAGGCTCACGGTTCACCAAGAGTATTTAGTTGGTGTAGTGGTCAGCATCTCTGCCTCTGCTCCGTAGGGTCGTGGGTTCGATTCCCACCGCTGACAGGTGCTTAGGTGATGAGCTTTTAAGCACTTGTTGGATGTGTCTGGGTGTTTTATTTATATAAGTATATATTTAAATGAAAAAAAAATATAAGTAAATATATCTCGTTGTCTGATTTCCATAACACAAGTGCTTTAGCTACTTAACATGGAATGAAGGAAATGTGTGTGTTGTTGTACAATATTTACTTATTTACTTACTTATTTAAACCAATGTGACAGGGGGTGAGCGCATCGCCGTTATAGGGTTCACACTCCTTGTAGTGTGCGGGTTTCATCACGATGTTATCCTTCACCGTACGATCGTTGCGTTGCGTACATATAGGCTCTAAAAAAGAATCACATTGGTACACGTCCAATAGCCAGGCGAACCCGCGACCTCTGGGTTCCAAGTCAAGTATCCGACCAACTGAACCACAGCAGACGCTCTACAATTAATGAATCATAATCATAATAATTTATTGCGTTCATGTGTTACAAATATGGTTTTAAAAATACTGAAGTATCAACATGAAACCCTGTAAGGGCACAGCAACATACACTTAATTACTTCAAATTAGGTACATTACGTTGAAATGAATAACAATTTATTCTAAAACAAATTATCACACGTTTATAAAACTTTGTAACATATTTAATAACAGTATTTAAATTAAAAGCAAGAAAAACAATAACTAAAAACAAAATGAAGACATTTGTATTAAAAATGGTCAATTTGTAGAAAAATATTCTTGGAGGCTGTAAATACTCTGATCTAAGTGAAACTTTTTTAGTTTTTTTAAACGTAATAATATTTTCTTCATTTTTAATATACACAGGCAAGTTATTTAGATATTTTCTAATATGTAGTGACGCTTCTAGTATGTACATGGATGTTAAGGTTAGTATACCAAGCTGGATAAAAAATGGCCTACAAGTGGTTCTCGTGTCTATATTCGCAAAAATTCTTTATTAGTCGTTTCTGTATCAAAAACAATTTAGCGATTGTGGGTGAATTGCCCCATAGGATAATTCCATACAGCAGCCATGAGTGAGCGTAGGCGAAGTAGGCAATTTTAGCGGTTTCCAAATCCGTAGACCGTTTCAGCTGATACAACGCGTAGCTAAAGCGGGATAACTTGCTTGATATAACATTTATGTGTTCTTTCTAATTAAGGTTAGTATCAATATTAATTCCTATCAGTTTGTAAGATTCCACGCACTGTATCTTGGTATTATTAAAAGTAAAGTCAATAATTAATCCTTTTTTTTGTAGGGCCAGAATTGCAGTATTTTAGTTTTATTATAGTTAATTTCTAGTGGTCACTTCGAACACCAAATATGATAAATTAAAGTATGTCAAAAGAATGCATTTTATTCATTTTCAACATCATGTTTCATGAAGACATTTACAGCTTAAGACCTACACAATCGATATTTAAAAAGAAAAAGTGAAAAGTGCAAGTTTATTTTTTCAAAGCAACTGGTTTCGATTCCCGAGCTGAATACAGTTCTTTTTTCAAATGAATGCAGTTTTTCTTTTTATCAAAATCGGTGACATGGTTCCTAAGAACAAATCTTCGTATGTCTTATAGTTTCATACTTTCCCATACTGACCTATTTGAATGAGCCACCCTGTATACCCGGTGAACAATATTGAGATATTTATGAAGTTATACTGTTATACCTACTACAGTTAGTAGATAGTATCTTGTTAGTGATGTATTTCTGATAGACACAGTGGCCTTGTATATATCTAAGTAATACACTATAAGATGTTAATTATTTCATAATAATATAACAATTAAAACACAATGTTCATAGACTGTGCATCTTTATTTCAACATAATAATGATCAATTACGTATAATTTTGTACATCGATGTAAACAATATAAAATGATTACAACCAGGACATTTGACGAATAATGTAAATTCGTTTTGTATGCCATTTACTACCCTAACTACATTACAATAGAGATGTTTCTTAATTTTATTTAATACTTTGATTATTTACACTACAAATAAGTAAATGCCATTTCAAGTTTTTTTTTCACTTACAACTCTACACAATACACCACAAGTTATCTATTTGTCTGTGGTAAAAAATATTTACAAAATAACTATTACAATTTACTACTTATGCATTTATATTTTTATTGGAATCGTTGTAGGTAATGAATTTATTTGGATCTGATATAGTGGACCATTAATGGCTAGTGAAGGTATGAACCAATTTATTCGAATCGACTAGCAAATTATGCCGTTAGGCAATAAAATGTGGGTACCTACATTTTATTCGGTCGACCAAAATTAAGGTCTATCGCGTAAGTTATTAAAACATCATCAAGGTTGAGTTTTATTATGTTACAAGGAAAAGTTTTATCTTGTCTAATGACATTCATGTACCCTTCATTTTATTAAACAACTGTAGGTATGTACGTACGTATACCTTACGACACAGGAACGCTGTCGTATGTCCTAATATTGTATTTCTCCCGAAGTATTTCAACCTTCAATCCCACGAATGAATCGATGTCCATATATTTCTACTGCATTATTAAAATCTGTTAGAACGTTCTGTATATTAATGATGTTTATCTAAATATATAAAAGAAAAAGCTGACTGACTGACATATTAACGCTCAGCCCAAACTCAGGCTAAACGTAGGCACTTGAAATTTGTAACGGACGCAGCTTAGGTACCGTAGGTGCACTAAGGAAAGAATTCCCACGGGAACGGGAATTCACGCGAAAATCCTTTTGTATGAAAAATCTAAACCGTTCAAGGTAGACGCTTGAAATTTGGGATGCAGGTACTACTAAACTACGCGAAATTGTTTGCATTGTAAGATTTCATAGGTAATATATGAATGTGTATCTAATCATGACATTATAGCTAGGCAGGTATAGGATGTTGAATTGTACTAGTAGAAATATTTGGACACCTATCACTCTTGCAGCCCTAGGCAAGGCTGTTAAGAAAGACACGACATAGAACAAATACGCGCTGTGATTGGCTGCTATGTCACACATCGTGCGACTTAGCTTGTTTCAACCAATCGCAGTGCCTGATATGTCTTGTCATGTATTTCTTGGAGAGAAACACGTCAGGAGCTGTGGTTAGCCTAAACGGAAGGCTTTACGATTAGGAAATAGGTACTTGCTAAAGCTTACAAACGTGTCGCAGTTTTATAAACTCAACTTAGACGCAACTTTGTATACACGCGTGAGGGATTTATAAAATCTGAAATTTTTTTTACTACAAGTTTGTAGTTGTTTTACAAATCTGTCAAGCGAGCGAGAGGTATCTGGCGATCAGGAAGATCCGGCACACTACAATATCACACATCCAAATTGAGATCTTCTTAATAAGAATTACAATTTTCTTTATTATATTTCTAATGGAAAATTAATTAGACATCAGATATTTTAATAGATAGAGATTCTCGAGTGCGGCCACACGCAAATAGTTTAAGTATCAGACTAGACTGACCAAATACCATTCGTAACGAACAAAAAACAAACCAAAACTCGCATTAATCGACTTATACCTACTTATATATCAACACTAAATATACCTATTTATAAATCAGTCAAACACCTATCTGTAAATAGGCACTGAATCGTATATTTACATCATATTACGTATTTACATAAACGGACTTCCTCATTACATCAGCATAACTGCTTACTGCAGGCATTCACAGTAGCTATTCAGCAATTTTACGCGACCACGTTTCAATTTATATCTCTCACAATGTCTGACACTACGTGTGCATCTATTGCTTTCGAATCGGTTTTAGTTCCGCATGACAAAACATGTGAAACTCGCTATAGGCAATTATATTTATACCGCCTTTAAACTTAATTTAAAGGGTACAGGGAAAGAACAAGGAATGTCACATTTTTTTGTTTTTAATTGGAAGAAACTTATTGTCTATGGTACTTTTATTCCGAATCATAAGCTTTTAAAGAAAACAACTAGATAGCGCAAAAAGGCGGTTTTGTTTGAAAGGGAAAAAAACTAGGAATGTCTGACTTTCAAACTTTTGAATGTGTATTTCTCAAAATCAACTCATCTGGACATTCCCTAATCTTTGCCTGTACCCTTCATTTATTCCCGTGACGTTTTGAAAGTGTTTGGCAAAAAGCAGCTTCAACACACTTGGCTGATATCTGCATGACGTGTCACCAACTTCGAGTGATGTCACATTCATAGAGAGTCTTTTCGGTGCACAAGTAAGTACCTCACGTGAGCAAGACCCCGCCTCGACCCTGATCAAAGACAATCGTACTCGTAGTTCACTGAGTAGGCGTGATGAGTGGACAGTGAGTTTTCAACACTACGCTTCATAGTTGATGCTACGAGTATAGAGCTCTTGTTTGTCGCGGCCCTGAGCGTGCTCCGTGAAGTCGGCGGGCACGTCGTGGGGCTCGGTCGGCGGAGTGGTCAGCCCGGGCGGAAGGCCGCACTACGTGGAGGCCATGAGCTTGGCGTGCGCCGTCACGTTGCGCTGGTGCAGGAAGCCGCTGCTCTCTTCCTGCTCTTCACCCAACCCGTACTGGAAACAAATTTATAGAATTACTAGCTGTCCCGGAAAACATTTGTTTTTCCATAGGTAATAAGTTGCCATTGTACCCAGTGTATTGGGAGTAATACAACTGGTAGATGCATAAAAATAGATAGTAGCCGATTCTCAGACCTACTGAATACGCATATATAAAATTTGATAAAAATCGATAAAGCCGTTTCGGAGGAGTACGGTAACTAACATTGTGACATGGAAATTTTATTTATATTAGATTCCATCTAGGTCAAATTTGAATGCATTTTTGTGCATTTTCAATTGACGGTGATTAGATTGCATTACAGTAGATTTACAAATAAATTACGATGTATTGGAGGATGTAACCACCAAAGCCCAAGCCACCTTGGGATGCCATTACAATGAATAGTTTAGTTATATACGTAGTTGTCTCGTTTTATTCTAAACGTCAGTTTTTGGATTGCAAGTATAGTTGATTTCCGTCTGAGCTTCAACATCTACAGAAATGGTGAAACCTGGATTGTCACACTGACATTGACAGTAATGACAGAGAGCGAGACATGTGATTGATAGTCATTGTAAAAAAAATAAAAGTTAAATAAATACACTTCACGCCTTTAATCCCAAAGAGGGGTAGGCAGAGGCACTTGCTAAAGCAAGTACCCACGGTTCACCAAGCGTATTTAACCCAACGTGACAGGGGGTGAACCCATCGCCGTTATAGGGTTCACACACCTTGTGGTGTGCGGGTTTTCATCACGATGTTGTCCTTCACCGTACAAGCGTTGCGTTGCGTACATAGGCTCTGAAAAAGAGTCACATTGGTACACGTCCAGTAGCCGGACTCGAACCCGGGACCTCCCGGTTACAAGTCAAGTATCCGACCAACTGGACCACAGACGCTCTCTCGGTAGTCATTGTATTGTAGCAGTGAATTAGAAATTAGAGTAGGATACAGTTGAATACATCTCAAGTTGCAGTCGGAAGTGTGGGATCGAATCCTGCGGCATATTACTGAGTATGTGCCAAATGGGTCCGCTTTTCCAGAGGCTATGTAGGTACGTTCCTACGTAACACTCTTACGGTGATGGAAAACGCGAGAAATCCCCTCTTTTATTTCCTTATAGAGTGTATCAACCTTTAAACAACGATATGCTCACAAATACATTTGGAGAATTTTGAGTATCTGTTTACCATATAAATATCTCTGCATACCGCGTTCTACGATAATTTTTTTAAAGGCATTCCATTCCATGCCCTAATAAAAATTACTGATAGAGATGAATTGTTAATATATGCATGATCGTGTTTTACGAGTTATGCGTATAACGTAGATAGCTAAGGGTAGGTTAGTTACCGGTAATGAGTGCAGGTAGTGTTGGTGGTAGTGGGAGTAGTCGTATGTGTTGTGGGCGGCGGGCTCGCTCTTGATGGCGGGCGCGGCGGCGGCGGCGGCGGCGAGGGCGGGCGCGGCGGCGGCGGGGGGCGCGGGGTACGCGCCGCCGGGGGGGAAGGGGCGCGCGCGCGACCCGCACGCCGACAGCGACTCGCCCACGCTCGGCTTGCTCTCTGAGACACGACACACGTCTATTAGGACTTTACTCTTCTCACGGCTACTGACACGCCTGATACACACGCTTACATAATGAAGGAAGAAGATATCAACTAATTGCTGCAGCCACAGGGTTGTATTATGTAAACCAATGTATATGTTGTTGTCAGGTGCAGAACCGGCGTGAACAGTAATTGCAACTTAATTGATTCAGCGTTTGCTCTAATTAACAAGACGGTTCTGATTAGTTAAAAAAAAACTGTGACAGCTTTAAGTAAATATTTAATAATATATATCTTCTGTATCTACCAACCAGAACCTCATTTAATTCGACTAATTCAAAGTAGGATTCGAAAATTAGCTACCTATGTAAAGTTGTGTTTCAGCATTAGGTAGGTACGTAGAAACATGCCATATAGCCGCAAAACAATCTATATAGAAAATTTACATGGTTTCATGGTTATATCAAATTCATTTGCAAAACATTTTGTTTTTCTTTAAGCGTAAAAAAGTGAAAGAAAGAAAAAAGGACTATTTTTCCCTCTATAAAGTTAGAGTTTCAGTAAGTATTGCTTACGTAATAATTAAACGAAATATATCTAAATTAGAAATGGGCTTTCGTAAGGTTCTTTGAGTGAGTGAGGTGAATACCGAGAAACTTCAACTATGGGTAAAGTATAGATGAAATTCCTCGATAATGGGTTCGGGACTTTGGGAATGGTTGTTGGGGATTTGTGGAGAAAACTCCGAAGTAGCAAGCAGCACCTTCAATCCCTGGCGAGGTGTGTTCGTCGCGCTTGGCACGCTTGGAGTCGGCGCTGTCGCCGCCCGACGCGCTCTTCTTGGGCTTGCGCTTCCTCGTCTGGATGCCATCTTTCCTCATCGCTGGCGGCCTACAAACCAAGGATTTATTTAGCAATCACCTCATAATGTAGAGTCTTTATTTATCTCTTAAATTGTGGGCCAGTAAAATTACAAAATTAAATTATTTAAATTAGTATTAAGTCATGTTCATATACTTAGCAGTAAGCCTTGTCGATTTGAAAATATTCCAGTTTCTTCCCGGTTCTTCTGGCCAGTAAAATAAATTAATTCGAACCGGGGACGATTACTTATGTTTTAAAGTCATAAATGGCGTTCATCAAGCTTTGTGTTATGCTACAGTATCTCTGTATGTTATAGCACTTATAACGATGAAATAAAGAAATTTTAACAATCTAACACTAACCATTCGACTGGGAGTATCTAAGGCTTAAGACATTTTTGCAGGTTTAAATCACATTACAATGTTATGAATGAACATTAGAATGTTCAGTTCTAGAAACTCGAAGCACAGATCTCTGCTCAAATAACGTATCATCATCAGCCTATATTTGTCCACTGCTGGTCATAATGTATGTCTCTACCTAATCGTGTTTCTGTGTAGGGGACACACCATATCCAAGAATACAGTAGGTAGTAGCGGCGAAGCTAGGAGGTAAGCCGGTAGTGAAAAAGGGCACTTAACCAATGCTTATTTAGATTTTTTTATTTGTCTTACTTATTTGAGCTATAATAAGTCCCTACGCTACTTAATTTCATACATACATACACTTCACGCCTGTCTCCCAGAGGGGTAGGCAGAGACTACAGATCTCCATTTGTCACGATCCTGACATAGGTACCCCTTTCGCTTCATCTACATTCATACACCTTTTCATACATGACCTCCGACTGGCTATTTAATTTCCTTGAAAATATTTGTTAATGTGTCTGACATAGGCTTGTCTTGTACTACCGGCTTACGCGGCGTAGGTACAGGGGGCACGTCCAGCTGTCTGAACGGAACACTTGAAGATAGTGGTGGTAGGTATGTTGTATGGGTAAACGGTTGTGACGCACCTGTTGACGCCGTGCAGCTTGTAGTAGAGGCCGCAGGCGTTGCAGACGGGCTCGCCCTCGTTGTTGCGCCGCCACAGCGTGGTGGTGCGCGAGCCGCAGTTGGTGCAACACTGGCCGTGCCGCCGCGTCGCCGACTGCAACCACACACACGCTCAGCGTCACATATACGTACAGTTCACAGTAGTGGCGAAGCTAGGAGGTAAGCCGCTAGTGATAATAGGCACTTAACAAATGCTTATTTAGATTTTTTATTTGTCTTAGGTACTTATTTGAGTGATAATAAGACCCTACGCTACTTAATTTCCTTGAAAATATTTGTTAATGTGCCTGGCATAGGCTTGTCTTGTACTACCGGCTTACCCCCTAGCTTCGCCACCAGTTCACAGTCATTTTACAGTTGTGTTATACCTAGCCGAAAGGGGCAGCTGTCATATAACGACGTCTGTCATAGGTAAAATAACTGAACGATCTGTAGGACCGGTCAGCTAAGAAAATGGTTGCTGGCAGTGTTGTTCTTTTGTTGCAAGTTAAAAAGCTCATATCAAAAACAACTAAGTAGACTTGCAATACAAAACTGACGTTTAAATAAAACGGGACAACGATATGAAAAACATGCAGCATTGAAAGAGTACCTATATTTGGATCCAAATTGTCAGATTAGTAGTAAAAGTGACAGTTTGGATCCAGATGTACCTCATTTTCCATACATTTTGATAGAAAGGAGACGGACTGAAGGTCGTACACGCCTTGCAAGTATAGTACCTAGTGTTTGCTCTGAGTTAAAAAGTAATCTTAACTTGTAATGACATTCATATTAAGTACCTACAATCTTAGGCCGGGCACATACATACGGAGTTTTCCGTGCGGAATGTGGCGATTCAAGTATAAAATGAAGCTTTCAATGGATGTTGTTGTTGTGAACTTGAGTTTAACAGACGATTTTACTTGAATTGTTGTATTCCGTACGGAAAATTCCGAATGTATGCGGCCGGCCTTAGGGAGGTACAAAATATTCTTAGCCGAACATACAATAACACAATGTGCATGGCATAGACTGAGAGTCTTTCAAAAGATCAGTTTGTTTGAAAAACAATTACGTTTCCATCGATATAAATACATATTTGTAACAAAAAATACGTAATGTATATAATGTAATGTGTAATACAAATACGTAATGTTTGACATGTTAATTTTATCGTTTCCCATTTTAACTTTAACCTATTAGAGAGTCTATGACATTGACGAGCAATATTCAAGAACAACACCCAACTACCTTCAAATGAGAAAAAATCTTGACAATGATTTTTTTGTTAGATTTCATGCGTTGCATTCAGTACGTTATCTAGATTGGAATGGTTCAGAAGCGATGTGATTTGAATCTTTGAAACGGAAGGCACAAGTCTTTTAAGCTCAATTGAGGCCGTCAGCGCTAAAGTGGCCTAACCCAAGACCAATCAGTATGGAGATATAGGGGTTTTTTTTAGAATAATGTGTTAATATTTTACTTTTGACTTATGTGTGTAGACATTTTATGAAAGCTTATTTTTGTCCAACATACATAGGTACATACACTTCACGCCTGTCTCCGAGAGGGGTAGGCAGAGACTACAGATCTCCATTTGTCACGGTCCTGTCATACCCCTTTCGCTTCATCTAGATTCATACATCTTTTCATACATGACCTCCGGTTTCGAGTACTTTTCACGCCACCTTCGGTTAGGACATCACCAATCTGGTCTTTATATGTCCTTCTGGGGCGACCTCTACTCACCGGCCCATTACATCACCCATATAAATCTCTTTCGTCAATCGACTTTCATCCATTCTCTCCATATGCCCAACCACCGAAGCATGCCCTTTTCAATCTTGGTCACTACGTCTTCGTTCAAACCGCAACTTTCCCTTATCACACTATTCCTTATCCTGTCATTCAATGTCACGCCTTTCATGCTCCGCAATGACCGCATTTCTACGGCATTGACTTTACTTTATGCTTCTTCTGCCATACCCAACTTTCACTCCCGTACATTAGGGTAGGTGCCAGTACAGCGTCATGGACAGCCAATCTTGCCTTTTTCGACATGAATTGGCTCTCCATAACACTGCGACGGGCACCGTTAACCTTATTACCCGCACTCACTCTTCTTTCAATATCTTTGTCAAACTTTCCATCACTTGTAAATAGAGATCCCAATATACAAACTCATCCACTTGTTCAACTTTCTCACCGTCAATCATGCACTCACAAATTGTCCTTTCATCATTTTCGACTACCATTACTTTGGTCTTACTAGCATTCACTTTCATTCCTTTCCTTTTCAATGACTCATTCATACAATTAATCGTCTGCTGCAATTCATACGCCGACGGTGCAAGAAGAACTTGATCGTCAGCATATAAAAGGCATTTGATGATTAAAACACCCATATCTAGACCCCAATCACGACCTTTCAGATCTTCCAAACAACTGTCCATGAACAGATTGAACAGCCACGGAGACGCTACGCATCCCCGTCTGACACCTCTATGGATGCCAAACCAGTCTGAGTAGGTCCCGTTTACCCTGACACAGGCACTGGAATCATTATAAAGTGATTTCAAAGCCCGTACCAAGGTCCTGTCCAACCTGAACCGGGACAGCAGCAAGGTCCACAACTCATTCCTGGGTACACGATCATAAGCCTTCTCTAAGTCCATGAAAGCGCAAAAGCATTGTTGAGTTATGACATTATAACGAAAAGTGGCATTGATTTTTATATATCTATTATATACATAAAAGAGTGTCGTGTTAGTTACACTATTTCTAACATAAGAACGGCTGCACCGATTTGGTTGAAAATTGGTGCGGAGGTAGCTAAACGCATTTATTATTCAGCAGTAAACAAAATTAATATCAACATAAAACAAAAATCATCTAATATTCAGGACTAATACATATTTTGATATTCAGTACTAAACACATTCAATATTTAGAACCCGGGTACTCAGCGTTCATCGTGATAAAAAATGTGTTTAGTACTCAATATTAAATGTATTAGTACAGATTATTAAATGACTTATTTCTGAATATTAAATGTATCATCATCATCCCATACTAGTCCACTGCTGGACATAGGCCTCTTCAATTGCACGCCACTGTGATCTGTTTTCGGCTTCTCGCATCCAGCTTCTGCCAGCCATCTTGCGTATATCATCGGTCCACCTTGCCTGAGGGCGTCCTACACTCCGTTTGCCGAGACGCGGTCTCCACTCGAGAACTCGTTTTCCCCAACGGTCATCCGTTCTACGGCAAATATCCTGTAACGGTTCACGGCTAATTAAATGTATTATTTCTGTGTATTTACCTAAGGTTTACTTTCGTCCTTAGTAAAACAGCGATGCATATTTTTTTTACTACGGTGCCAGAGCGATGCAACTACAAGAGTATGACAGACTTGGCCCCTAGGTTGGCCCCGCCTCAAGCTACGACTCCACTTAAAACATGACGCACACCTCGTACAAATGTCAGCACTACCTACCAGTGGCGTGCACACCATATAGGCAAAAAGACACTGCCTACCTTAGTATTTTGGCTACCGGACCTAATAAGGCCGGATACACACTATAAGGTCGATCACGGTTCGTTCGCGGTCCGATCGAAATTTCTTCAAGACTGATCGCGACTGGAATGGGATACCGACCGGAACGTGACTGTTACGAATAGTATGAATACACACATTGTTTTTCATTTAATGATATTTTATCAGACCGAGATCGGACCGCGAACGAACCGTGATCGACCTTACAGTGTGGATCCGGTCTAATACAGTTATCGCTAGATCGTTTTTTGTTGTACTCACGACATAGGCTTACGAAGGTCCTGTGTTTTGTGGGCGAGTAGAGGTATCCTATATTTTGTAACGACAAGTTACCTATACATAGGTGTCAATCCTTGGGGATTACTGCCTACCTTGTCGTAAAAGCCAGTGCACGCCACTGCTACCTACCCTACTTCCCTTACTAAGTTTTACTTTTAAACTGTATTAACCCGAAAAACATTTGCTAAAACGAACAAATGTAAATAAATACGTACGGCGTACGAGAAGTGAAATCAATTACGTGGCTACTTGGACGTAGCCAGAGAAGTTTTGAAAGCACGTCTCGTCGGGTAAGACGACAGTCACATGCGCCTTTCGTGAACTGCGACCACTTAAAGTTGTCTCGCACAGAAATTTGTCCGATGTCCCAAGTTTATGTGGCTTCGCAGTCGTCGCGGCGAAGTTCGGCCAAGTTATGACAGAGCTCCACGTAAACGGCATCTCGAGATGTGAACAAACGTCACAGTTCAACCAATCCCCCAACAATGAGCAGCCTGAATATGCTGCATATTCCGTGTTCTGAATAACCTCGTTACAAACCGCACAAACCATTCTTAACTTTACAACGGCACGTTTAAAGTAACATTTTCAGTGGCAAATTATGCAGAAATGAACGTGACAGTTGTGAAGAAAGTTGCGTATGTTATGTTATATGACACAGGGTTGAGATTCGTATGTAAAACGGTACAGGTGCCTGGAGACTGATATAGGAAATGCTCTGTATGCACGTACAAGATGGCAAAAACGTTCTTGGCAGTGTGCTCGTACATTGTAATCACGAACGAAGAAGACCAACTAAAAGTTGTTTTAAGACTTGGTTTTTATTCTTGCATCTTTCATAATACCATTGTACGAGAGGCGCAGTCGCTTCAATGTAGGCTGGAACCTGAGGCTCATTAATTTAAAAGTACTTAAAGCCTATCCGAGGCATTTGAAGCAATACCTACTTTTCCAGGCAGTTACGTTTCGGAGCATTTTGTTTTCTTTAACTCGGGGCATTTCATCAATCATTCAAAGTCCAGTAATGAGTGAAAAATATCTCGAAGCGGTCGAGAGCGAGCCGAGAGCAGTGAGCGCTCTGATTTATAGTGCGCTTGATTTATGTACTGGAAAACGGGTAAAAGAACTGAACTATTTCGGAATATTCTGGAAGGCATCTCGCCTGCCCGACGAGAAACCGCTACTTGACCAAATTTTGAGAAGCCGCTCGTACTAGAGGCATCTGCCTTCCACTACTTACATGTGATTCCCTCTCCGCATCGGTGTTTTTAAACCAAATGGATATGAGATGAAATTAAAAGCTTGCTCTCCTTTGATCACTTTGCAATGCACGTTGGATATTTGGATGTTAGTTACTCTTTCGCGTATTTCAACGAAAAACTTACGGAAGTTACTAAGCCTTTGTGTTAGGCTATATTTTATCCAGGATGGCATAAATTGCAGGTAACGCCAGGGTACATCTAGTTGATAATACACACATCAAAAGTGTCTAGGGGATCAATAACATTTATTAGCTCTAAAAAAAATGATTTATTTAAATCAAATCTAATCTTCTGGATTGGTCTCCTACCTAATTCCCCATGCCTGTATCAATGAATTATCACCACATTTTGAATAAATTATGAATGAATTCAGTTTTTGTAAAATATATTCTTGATTGTAATCTTCTAAAATGTACTTGATCCCTAGACACTTTTGATAATAATACTAATGCATGAAAGCGATGACGATAGAGATAGGAAAACAGCAGCAATCAACCGCTTGCAATTTATCCGCAGTTTGTAAGTCAGACATTTTTAAAACTGATGTTATTTATGTTTCTGTTTTGTTGTAACGTCGGAGTCCGCCGCCGCCGTCGCCTCCGCTTCACGATAAGCTAATGTTGTGCCCACTTTGAAAGTTTCAAGATACAGATACTTTCAGAACTTGTACAGTTTACAGTATTTTGTGCTATGACTATCTAATTTAAATGCAATTCTTTAATTACAGAAATAACTTGCCGGAGTCTGTGTTTCCTGCTCAGTATAGTTTGAAGGACTTCCAGTCAGGAGTAAATAGGTATCTAAAGAACAAGTGCAGGTGAACGCTGGAGTGTCAAAAAAAAAGGTTATTCAAGTAGGAAACTCTCTGCGATTTGACTATTCTTGTCTTATCTACTTTAAAGTGTAGGCCGAAGGCTAATTCTTCGCTAAGGCTTCGACTGAGTATTGGAATACTGCACCTTTGACTCTACGTACAAGTAAGTAGACAAGATCAGTTAGTGTATGAAGAATTTTATTATGGAGCAAGAATAAGTTATGCTAAATTTTGAGTTTATGCAAGTGAACAATCATGCAAGTAATAAAAATTGTAGTAAAATAAATATATTAGTATCTAGAAATCTTACGAAATGATCTATTTGATTTATATTTTACAATCAAAGACAAGCACCTTTGTTATTTTACTCGTCGTTTCGACGCAGTTTCGCGCCTATATACCGTCGGGTATATGCCCGGTAAACAATATTGAGTTATAATGGCTGTGCACGTTTCATTAAAAAATGATTTGAACGTAGTTGTCCAAGTTCATTTCTGTAAAAATCGT
>SJJU01005553.1:0-18511 GCA_012932125.1 Conopomorpha cramerella | reverse complement strand
TAGACCGATAATAACCTTTATAACATAATATTTATGGGTAAAGTAAGTACACTCCGGAACAAAAATTGCGGATCGCACATAATTTTGTGTACACATCTAAATATCTTGCAATCGAGGAGAACTCGAGTGTAACAGAAACTGTTTTAAAGACAATAAAATAACGAAAAAGAAAGTCAGAATTGTGTCAGTGTGTGTGTTAAGTCAGAGTGGTCTTGTATTAAATATTAATTTCAGAATTATATAAATTAACTAGTTGACCCAGGGAAACACTGTTTTATCCATATACAAATACCTTATACATCCTGTCCCGTGGGAATTTCGGGAAGTAATTTCTTAGTGCACCCGTAAGTAACCTAAGCCAAGTCTCTGCCAAAATTCAAGTTCCTACGGTTAGCCGTTTGTGCTTTGCGTTGATTGTTAATCTGTCAGACAGTCAGCTTCTCTATTTGTAGTTTACCAGCTGTACCGCGCGGTGTTGCTCGCAATTTTTTTTTCGTTCTTGTGGGAATTCTGCAGTAAAATATAGCCTATGTTACTTGGGGATAACGTAGCTTTCGAGTGGTGAAAGAATTTTTAAAAACGGTCCAGTAGTTTTTGAGCTTATTCATTACAAACAAACAAAGGTTTCTTCTTTATAATATTAGTGTAGAAAATAACGTTTGCTCACTATTACGTTTGCGCTGTATTTAGATTATAATATTTCGATACCTGGTGGTGGTAGGTAGATAATTTAAAATAATAATAAATGAGCTAAGAAATAATGTAACATGCAGTTACATAAATAAATAACAATTACACATTATTATTTATAAGTACTCAAAACAATTAGTGATGAATTATCCAACAGTTTTGTTAAAACAAATCATTGAAAACGATACCATTAGATAAAGTCATTAGTTTGTAAACTTGTTTTTATTTGTTCTTGTGAAGCGAGAGATCTAAGAGTATCCCGTATTTTGTGATTAATTGATTTCTAATAGAGGTATTCATTCAAGTGATCACTGTTTGTACAATTTTAATGCAAATGTGGCCTGGCTGCTAATTAGGTATTTTAAAAATAAATGCGTGCGTACGCGTGATTGGCTAATAAACACGAATCGTGTGGTGACAACGAATAGGATACGTGTGTCTCCACCCCAGCCCAACGTAGGTCGTAAGAGGCGACCGAGGGATCTCTCCAGAGGAAGAGCAGCAGCGCTCTCTGTGTGTTAACTCAACACATTAAAATCACAACCCGGCTACTGGACGTGTACCAATGGGACCCTTTTTCAGAGCCTATGTACGCAACGTAACGCACGTACGGTGAAGGACAACATCGTGATGAAAGCCGCACACCACAAGGTGTGTGAACCCTCTAACGGCGATGGGCTCAAACCGTGTCACGTTGGGTTAAATACGCTTGGTGAACCGCGGGCATGCTTATTAAGCAAGTACCTCTGTCTACCCCGCTTTGGGATTAAAAGGCGTGAAGTGTATTATTTTTTTTATTAAAATCACTGGGGGAGGCCCTCGTCCAGCATTGGACATTATGTGGCTGATAATGAAACACGCTTACAGTGCTTACGCTTGTTTCAACAAATGTTTTTTGCTTGTTTCACAGCGCGTTATGTGTCCTGTCATTTCTTAGAGCGTTTTCCTAGGGCGCTCTTTTGAGTAGAAGCGGAGCGGTAGCGACCACGACGGCGCGGAAGCGTCAGGGTCGAGGCAAATGGCAGGCCTTTGTCCAGCAGCAGGAAAACTCTGACTAATGAATAAAAATGTGGGATTTGGGTCTTTGCATTATTTCTTTACACAAAAGCTGCAGCAGAGGCACGGCTTTGGAGGTTTTCGTATGAAAATTTTAAAATGACACATTTATTTGTTCAGCAAAGTGGATATTAGGACCCCTTGGATTATATTTTTGTAGGCCAAAAAAAAACAACATTTTGCTATGTAAAAGTCGCACTCAATTTATTACTGCAACCAGTAGTAAACTGACTCGATTTCATTGCTCCCGAGTGTACAAGGGGCGATTAGAAATGTTATTTTAAATTAATAGCGCGGATGGAGTCATAAGACGTCACCATCGGCATGTTATCCTTCTGATGTCCACTGCTAGACATAGGCCTCCAGAAAAATCTCCCACTCCTGTCCCGTAAGAAGTTCGCCAGTAAGTAAATAAATGAACTAAACTTTTGGGATACGTAATTTAGTTCACATCATTACTTATCGCTTCTTTGGTATTTAACCGTTTAAAATTTAATTAAATGGCGTTATACTACATTCTGTGTCAGTATCCATTTAAAAACGCTTAGCCCATTTTTTTCCACCGGTGTGCACACTATATAGGCAAAAAGACACTGCCTACCTTAGGTACTTTGGTTACCCGACCTAATAATAGAGTTATTGCTAGATCCTTTTTTGTTGAACTCACGACAAAGGCTAATGAAGGTCCTGTGTTTTGTGGGTGAGTAGATAGGTAGGTACCTTTTCTAGATATTTCGTGAAGACAAGTTACCTATACATATGTGTCAATACTTCAAAGCCTACCTTGTCGTAAAAACCAGTGCACGCTACAGTTTTTTCTTATTCCTAAACCTAAATAAGTAGGCGTTAATAAATAAATAAGAACTTAAAAAAAATAGGTTGATTAGATACCTAATGAACAAGTGTAGCCGTAGAACCGATGACCGTTGGGGAAAACGAGTTCTCGAGTGGAGACCGCGTCTCGGCAAACGCAGTGTAGGACGCCCTCAGGCAAGGTGGACTGATGATATACGCAAGATGGCTGGCAGAAGCTGAATGCGAGAAGCCGAAAACAGAACACAGTGACGTGCAATTGCAGAGGCCTATGTCCAGCAGTAGACTAGTATGGGCTGATGATGATGATGAACAAGTGTGCTCCATCCTAGACCACATCGCTGCTTAACATCAGGCAGGATGGTGGTCAACCGCGTAGTATATTGATAATAAGCTTTTCAGTTTGTCGGTATTTTTCAGTTTGTTACCTCAAAACTCTTGGGTTAACAGATTTGGTTGATTCATTTTTAACGGGGCGAGGGCCTCCCCCAAACCGTAAAACGCGCGATGTATAAGTGTGTCCTTAAATGAGGCCTAGGGTGGTAGACCAGATTGTGGACCGACTGAATCTCTATGGAGGCGTTGAAATATCAAACACTTCAAAACGTCACAAATGTCATTGTTGATCAATGTCAAAGTCAAAATCTCTTTATTTCATCGTTATAAACATACAAATATACAGTAGCATAACACAAAGCTTGATGAACGTCATTTATGACTTTGAAAACTAAAGTAATCATCCCCGGTTCGAATTAATTTCTTTTACTGGCCAGAAGAACCGGGAAGAAACTGGCATATATTCAAATCACTAAGGCTTATTGCTAGGTATATTATACTTATCCGATGTTACTTAACCCTTCGGGGAAAACGTCTCTCTTATCGAAAACTTTTAAGCTTTTGTTGTGTAAAGTTGGCTGTCCTCGGATGTGTTAATAAGCAATTCACTTATACCCTTTAGGTAAAACTAAATTCATAAGTATTAAACATCTAACAAATTCTAGTGCTGTTTCATTCTTCCAGTAGACGTCAGAATGAGAGAGACAGTGAGTTCAAATCAGGGCCGTATAGACCCAGTTTGCGAATAAAAGCCGCCAGAGATTAAATATTACCAGGCGGGTGTATCGTAAACATTTTACTTTGAAGAGACATTAAATTCTCATTTATCATACCGGATAAAATTTTATACTGAAGCCCCCATAGACAAATTAAGCTGGCCCACGATTAACTGAGCTGTGTTACGTAAGGAATGAGACACTTTTTAGTTTTTTTATTTAGTTTGCTATTTTCCCAAAAGATGTCGCTACGGTGTTCTATGATGATCATCAATCATACCCACTTTGACCGAAACTTCTTGCAACTACTTCAATCAATATTGAACGAAATGTCACGTCGTATTTAGCTGTAATCGTCTGATTGAAAATCAACACAGAAACTAGTAGTGACAGAGCAAAATGAGTTTAAAAATGCCTTATTACAAGAAACGATACTTAAGACTGAGGTCCATACTCTGAGCAAGAACTTTTGTCTCGCTCTAATCGTGTTGGTTTAACAGAGACAGACTACGCGAAGGCGAAACTGAGTGCTGATTAATGTTTTACATTACGAGCTTAGAGTCAAAACGCAAAAACATCTTTAACCTCGCCTCTTATCAATAAACGGGATACCAAAGTTATTAGCAACTGAAACTGGTTATTACTCAGAACACAACTGGACTTGCAAGCCGTGTACGACCTTTAGTATGTCTCTTTTCCACCACAATGTATGGGTAAGGGACAGGAAATATTGTCCCTTACTCTTTCACTCCTGCATGTTTTTCATATTATTGTCTCATTTTGTTCTTACCGTCAGTTTCAAATTCTAGTTGTTTTTGGTCTGAGACTTATTACGTATTCGACGTATAACTGTCAAGTTGACCTTGGTACATAATTGTCTTTGGCATATTTAAAATGGAGTGAAATTAAGTCGGCCCTAAGGAGTACAGTTCTATTTGGTTGGTTTACAGGTATTCGTTTTTCGAACCAGCGAACGACGTTTCTAAAGTTTGATGCTCGTACACTTAAATGATATTAAACATTAAGATTGTTTTTTTTCTTATCACTGTAGTATCCACATAGCGACGGCGAATAGAATACATGTGTCACCACCCCAGCCCAACTTTTCCCGTCGCGGATGTCGTAAGAGACGGTCGAGGGAACTCCAGAGGACTGGCAGCAGCGCTCTCTGTGAGTTAAACCACAACAACACTATGTTCTTCAACCCGCCTGTCAAGCGTGGCTATTATTCACATTCACCCCGAAATGATTATAGAAATGGAAACGTCTTGTGGCTGATGATGAGTATGTATCCAGTTACATTACTTTACTACGCTCGAGTTTTAGTGACATAGCTCATCGTTTTAGCAAGCTGAAGTGGCAGTGGGCCGGCCATATTTGACGTAGAACCGATGATCGTTGGAGAAAACGAGTTCTCGAGTGGAGACCGCGTCACGGCAAACGGAGTGTAGGACGCCCTCAGGCAAGGTGGACTGATGATATACGCAAGATGGCTGGCAGAAGCTGGATGCGAGAAGGCGAAAACCGATCACGGTGACGTGCAATTGGAGAGGCCTATGCCCAGCAGTGGACAAGTATGGGCTGATGATGATGATGATGATGACGAGTTTTAGTGTCTATGCTAAGGGTGCTGAGCTGACAGGTACTTTAGGCCGTCAATCAGATTGACCTACATTGATAATGATAGTAAATTATTTATTAAAGACGATGATGCAAAGCGCGTCTTAGCCCATTAACACATGTTGGATTACGTGTCGTGAATAAATTCAACCGCCTATCCTGTTCAATACGATTACCAAAACAGGCTTTAATTCAAAGCCCGGAAGATCGATTTCCGCTTACATTTGTTGCGTGTAAGCAAGTAAGTTGACTGTCAGGTAGGTAATCCTGGATTTAGTGTGTAACTAATATTATTAGAAGTAATGGATCTTCCGAAATCTTACAAAAGTCGTTACAGTTCTATTCCATTTTCGAATTAATTTGGGTCTAATTTAGAATACGTTTGATTAATTGCAGAATCGGAGCAAATAGCATTTTTTTTTATTCAGAATGTTGTCACTGGAGTCGATAATCGATGGACTATTGATAGTTGGGCGAAAATCGACAATTTCGATATTTTAACGATAGTATAGTTAACCCTTCAAGCGCGGAAACTGACATGTGACCTGATTAATTAAAAACGCATCCAAAATCAGATTCGCGGATTTTTCGCGACGTCATCGATAAAAACTTATAGAACGAGAACCACACAATATACTCTAAAAACAATCCGATAGCCGGCGCTCGTCTGCGTTATTACCTACTAATTTTAAAGTTCCATATTAATCATTTTTCAATGAAACGCGCACAGATATTATAACTCAATATTGTTCACTGTGTGTATAGGCGCGAATATAATGAAAGACAAGCTCGAGCTTACCTTTGTTATTTTACTCGTCGTTTCGACGCAGTTGCATGCGTCTTGTCCACATATAAATGACAAAATTCTTGAGATTCAAGAATCAGAGGATTACAGTAATATTATAAAGGGAAAGATTTAATCGATTTTTTTTCAAAATAGACTCCGATTGGTACTACTGTTGTTGTGAAGCTACAACTATTCATATGTGGTGACATATTGCTTTACGATATTTAAAAAAAAAATAGGAGGACCTTACTACAACTTCAATAGTACAAGGTGTAATTATAAGACTTCAATAAGAATTTTTGAAGCGTCCAACAACTCGTCCATTATACCCTCGATTTATCGGGTTTGCCATCATCATACCCTGATTTCCTCATCATCCAACCATGGAAAAATCTTCTATCGAAAAAAAAAATCATCAGATTTAAGTGTTTCATCCTTATTGTAAGTCGCTTAATAATCAACTGTACGTATAACTCCATCTATGCATTAAATATTTCTACATGCATATGCGTTTAATATAATTCAGTATTATTTGCCTATTCGTCATTTGAGATATAAGAATACTATCCAATATTAATAACAATATTTACCTATATTCACGGCTCAAAATGAAATTACCCTTTTACGATTATGAAAATCACACCCCCATCTTCCTTTCGTCATACATTTCCCGTTTAAAAACCGGTCATAATTTATTGCTTTTCTCATATTTCAAAGATCCCGAGTATGCTTCGGCGTACTCCTTCGGGATTACTGCCGTTTTATATGTTATATGTAAGCAGTTGTACATTTTCTAAGCTGTGTGCTTAGTGGTTTCATATGAATCTTGTGGGTTTGCTACCGACTTCTGAAGTATAAGGATGATCTGTTTTTATGATTCTGTTTTGCTCATCAAAGGGCAAAATATATAGTTAGAAAAGATATTGTATCGCATACAGAATGCAGCAAATTTTTTTGTGGAAACGATTCTTGAAATAATGTCGTTAAAATTATTTTTTTAAACACAGTGAACAAACGTTTGACCACCATCCTGCCTGATGTTAAGCAGCGACGTGGCCATGGTGGAGCACACTTGTTCGTTAGGTAACTATTCACCCCAGTGACTTGAAGACCTCCAGACCACGGCAAGGTTTTTCTTTAAAATTGTCTTTATTTTAGACAGTTGGGACAAACGAGTTCTCGAGTGGAGACCGCGTCTCCGGTCTCGCAAACGGAGTGTAGTACGCCCGTTGATGATATACGCAGATGGCTGGCAGAAGCTGGATGCGAGAAGCCGTAAACAGATCACATTGGCGTGCAGTTGGACAGGCCTATGTCCAGCAGTGGCCGAGTATTGGAAGATGATGATGATGCCTCACGAACACACCCGCGGTTTTTTCCCTTTTAACCTATGTTCATCTCTTTTCCTCTGTTGGTTTTAAGTTGATCGTTCGAAGCTTATCTTAGCAACGTCAAGCAAACAACGAAAGTACGCCGAATGCTTATCTTTGGTTAATTTCGCGCCGTAATACCCGGTTTAAACTATCCATATCATATCAGTGTACGTTTCTTTAAAAAAATGCATTTATATACACTTATAACAAGTGCCTCTACCCCGATTTGGGATCAAAAGGCGTGAAGTGTATAAGTGTATTATAACATGTCCTCTGTCCATCATTTCAGGGTGTTCTTAAAAGCACGTGCTTAATTTATTTTTAACGGGATTAAAAGGGTCAATGGCTGCATTAGTGTACAGGTGGTCGACACTCGCATTACTAAAAATAGATCTATCTGGTTACCATCACTTGTGGGTATACATGCATGCCGGGCGTCGTAAGAAATACATCATACTAGCTGTAACTAGTGCTAGCTAGGTTTAGGTCGTTGGGATCAGACGCGGTACACCGCGTGGTGTTTATTCACTTGTTTTTTTTTTCGTGGGAATTTCGGGATTTAGTCTATGTTACTCGGGGATAATATAGTTACGCTACAAAGTGTTATTGTGGCGGAAATGTTAATTTTAACTAAATAAGGTAATTTTAAGAAATATTGGTACTATCTTTATATCTAAAAAATGTTATGCATTTTTATTTAATTTGAAAGTTGATGATACCAGTTGGTCACATATACCTACAGTTCTTTCTTTTTCTTAGTATATTTCGCTTAGTCCTGACAATGGTATCCATAATAAAACTACAAAAGTCTAGATTCCCTAGTAAAACCAAGCTCAACTTAACTTGTCATTTGTATGACAAATACCGAATAACCGGCTTCCATAGAACTGTAACAACTTACGTTTTAGTTACACTGAGTTTATTAGTAAGGGTCTTAATATTTTATTGGTTGAAGTATTCTTTTTTCTTTAAAATTATGCATATTTAAGACTAGCTGACCAGTCAAACATTGTTTCGAAAAATCATATTATTTACAACATTTTTTTTTCAATTAAAAAGTAACCTATGTCCTTTCTCAGACTCAAAACTATCTGTATAAAAAAAATCATTTAAATCGGTAGGAGTAGTAGTACTTTTTTTGGCGTGAAAGCCAGACAGACAGTTACTTTCGCATTTACAATGTTAGTATGGATTATATGTCCGTCCTAATTTTTTTTAGGAGTAAAATTCCTTTCTTAGAAACCTACACACTTCTACGAACATATCATATGCATCAAATTTGAATGAGTAAATGGATAACGGAAACTACTTTTTAAATGAAAACATTAAGAAGTTCAAAGCATACATTTGATTTAATACCACTATGAAATATACTAAGAAATATGTTGCTTACAATAACTCTTAACCTAAAGCAATAAGGCTTAAAATATACTCACAATGCTTCTAATCTCCTTCGTTCATCAATCTGAAATGAAAAAAAAAACGTTAATAAATATACCGTAATGTTAGAACTAAAGATGTTTAAATGAATAATTACTTTTTTTACTACTATAACTTCTTCTGTTCTTAGTAATGCACTAACAAAGTGTTATGGTGGCGTAAATGTTTTTTTTATTAAGAAGTCTAAGTACTATTACTAACTAAGGGAATTTGAAGAAATATTGGTACTATTTTTGATGCAAGGATAAATGATCTTTGTAGCTAAAGAAATGTATTTTTATTTTATTTGAAAGTTGATGACATTGTAAATGTTAATTTTACTAGGAAGTCAAAGTACTGTTACTAAAAAAGGTATTTGAGAACAACATCGGTAGTATTGATGCAAGCAAAAATGACATTACATCAAAAATGTACTACAAGTTTTAGATTTATAGATGTACAGTCCGCCAAGCATTTGATCCTGAACACCCTTTTTTTTGTTCATCTGATACTCCACCGCTAACAGGGACAGCGGCGGGGTTACTTGGGACTCGCACCCACTAAACCCCACGGTCTCCGCTCCCGCGTTATTGCCACTACGTCCAAGGGATCTTGAACACCCTGAGGTTTAAACTCGTATGAATGTCATTAGACATCAAGGCTCATTATTTACTTGGCACAATAGAACAACTCTACCTTATTAATGTTTTAGTGACACATGAGACGTCATCAAAAATGATAGATCACTTTCGTGGCCGAGGTAGGTAAGTGCCTGCCTAAAATAATCACGAACAAAAGGTGCAATGGACGTGGAAACGCCTGTTATCTACGTCACTAAAATAACGATATGACTTATTATAGATGATGCCTTTGGTATACCTACAAGGGACGAAATACACTTTTGTCCTATAACTGTTTTGTTTGAAAAAAAGTGGTCTTCTAAGTCGTTCTGTATAGTCTCTCGAGTATATACTCTAACACCCTAAGGTTAAAATGCTCGAATGAATGTAATTAGACATCAAGCTTCACGTTTTACTTGTCACAATATAAACAACTCTAGCCAATTGATGGTTTAGTGACACAGGAAGTGTCATCAAAAATGATAATCATTTAGACGGGACGCACCTTTCGACGTTCAATATCCAAAACGGAAAATATCAATCATGCATATTTCGATACTTTATCTATAATTTAACTGAAGTCAGGGTCAAATGAGCACACGCTGTTACGCGGAGACAGACAAATATGTACTTATTTTCCAACATACAAAATAATCTTAACACAACAAATTATAGGTCTCGAGTGGCAACCGCGTCGCGGCAAACGGAGTCCCTCAGACAAGGTGGACTGATGACATACGCAAGATGGCCGGCAGTGGCGTGCAATTGGAGAGGCCTATGTCCAGCAGTGGACAAATATGGGCTGATGATGATGAACAAATTATATTGATTAAAATAACCCATAGAATATAATGAAATAAGTGATGAATTGATTACAATACGCATTGCTATAGGCAGTTCTGTACAATTTTCCTTGTATTAGGACAGAAGGGCATGAGAACTTACACACCGAATTATAAACCTTAAAATAATTTCAATAAGATCCAATTTAATTGTGATCCGGTTATGGTATTTACAGAACTTTCTCTTCAACTCGACGTTGAAGTTTCAAATATGTACAGTCATGGTACTGACAGCGAGAATTGTTATTTAGAATAAATACAATTACTTTCTTAATGTTCTCATAATAGGGACTATTATTGGATGCGTGGATGGATGGACTTCACTCTTCTTCATACTGAACTTTGATTTTTAACTATATGCTTTCCTCATTCAAGACGATCAATAATATTTATTCGTATTTATATACAAATTACTCGAATTATAATATACTCATATCTAAGTCAATATAATATAAACTAATCACTAAGAAAGAATTCCAGAAATTACCACGGGAACGGGAATTAACGGGAAAATACTTTTGTATGAAAAATATAAACCGCTCATGTTAAACGCTTGAAATGTGGGATGCAGTTACTACTAAACTACACGAATGAAATCGCGGGGCGTCCACTTGTTACAATATATTGTAATAAGAGTACAGCTCTTTATTTTTTCTTAAATGGGGTTATCTGTAAAAAAATGTTTGTGAGGGATAAGGTGGTTACAGTCCTTTTCACTCTTTTGTTGTATAATGTTACTATAATGGTGAAATGACTGAACAGTCTGTAGTGTTGTATTCCTGAAATTGATCACGTTATTTCACCGTCTTTACCTTCCAAGAATCTCTCTACTTCCAAGAACACCATCTTCCATCAAAATCTGTTGCGCAGTCTTGAAGATTTAAGCATACATAGGGACAGACAGCGGGAGGCAAAGCATCTCATCTCATTGTCTCCCGAAGCAGAAAATTGTATATTTTTTTATGGAGACGAATCTTTTTTTTTAAATTTTCCCGCACTGTCACAGTAAAAGTCGTTCATATTGACGAGCTCAACAACGTTTCTAAGACCATTTCTCGGGGTTCTTTTTCACGCAGTATAGGACTTCTAGATGCATATAAATATATAACTTTATCTACACAAGGCCAAGTTCATGCACTTTACTCCAAAACCAAAAAAATCTCAAACAAAAATGAAGACAAAAACCGAAGCAAAGTATTTTTTATTTTTGGGTTGTGTTTCTCAAAAGAAAACTCTTTCGCAATCTGTCACACGATAGTCTTGTTCTAAATGACCTTTTGCATTTGCTGACAACAACAGAACCTATTTCCAATAATTTAAGGTGTTTCGTTTTGCTCTTGAGTCATCGTTATTACCAGCTGAGACTTTAGATTTCAATTTTGCTTTTGAGTAAAAATTTGTTCACCAATTTTCTTTTATAAACAGCGGACTTGCGATAAATAAGCGACAAAAATTTTGATGTTTGAAAAATATTTCACGATCTCATATCTACCGAATGCACGGTGCAAAATTTCGTCAAAATCGGTCAAACCGACAAATAGGTGCTGGATGAATTTGGTTCTTTTTACGTTGAAACTATAGGTATTCTAAGTAATACGTAGATATAGAACTAGACTTTTTTCTTAGTAATCATCCAATATTTCAAACTAAGACGGCGAATAGAATACATATTGTGTCATCATCGCAGCACAACTTTTCCCGGCGTGGAGGTCGTAAGAGTCAACCGAGGGAGCTCTGCATAGAACGGGCAGCAGCGCTCTGTAATTTAAACCACAACACCACTGCGATCGCCAACCCGTCTACCAAGCGTGGCGATTATTGGCTTTTCCCCCCAATTGTTAACGGAAATGATTGGGAGCCCTCGTCCAGCAGTGGACGTCATGTGGCTGATGATGATGATTTAAAACTAAGTTAACATTTCACATAGCATACGAAGTACTTGAAACAAGCAGTTTGTATGTAGCAATTGCAATAACTGTGCAACTAAAGCGAACCGAAACGTATCGATTTCCTGTCACATAACACTGTCTTATTGTATTATTCTCTACGTATTATTGTTTATGTAGATGTCATTCAAAACTGACCTTTATTACTTTAAAGCACACATGATATACAAGCGTAGGCCTAAGTAGGATAATTGCAATATGAATGTGTTTGAATATGTATGTCTGTAGATGAAGTACGATCGGTTAAGTTTACATTTGGTGACACTTCCAGTGTCATTTCAAAATCGAAATTCTTCACTTTTCGTCTTCAATTTGTCTTAAAAGATTATTATTATTATTATCAACAAATATTACGGTCGGCCAGGAAAGTGGTCTATCGGATCTCGTGACACTTCCTGTGTCATTTAAAAAGCGAAATTCTTCAACAGTGGTCTTGGAAAAATTGCTTATTATTACTGAATGATAAGGACGTCTGGTCTCAACCGGGAATGTACTGTGAATGTACCTCACAAGATGGCCAGGGAATTTGTAGTCTGTTCAAAATAAAGTCTATTTCTTTATGCGAAGGAAGAATTTAACAGTTTTGTGTTGAATATTTAGTTTACAGTCTATATTTTAGTTTACAATTAAGAATATATATTTTTTTATCTTTACTAGCCTACTGGAACCCACTGCGGGGCAAAGGCCTCTCTTCCCTGCCTCCAGTATACAATTTATTGAAGTTTTAAGTATGACCCGAAATTTTTGCTCACGAGTGTGTATTTCATATCCAAAATAGAGTAACAATGAAACATTTCTTACGTAAACTAAACAAATTTTCGATATTAGAATGCCAGCAACGAAAGGCAAACGGCATCGTGGCTCCACACACGCCATTAAACCAATCACACTTGGCTCAACACAAACAGAAGTTCATGTCGTAAGTACTAAACGCAATGGCATTCCATAAAAACAAACTATGCAGCGCCATAGTTAGGCGTTCAATGCGTTCTAACTGTCCTATTGTATTCAGGGGCCATAGGGTATAACTAGCTCAGACCATAAAAGAGATGGCGAGCGAGCGTGATGGCACGCTATCTCCCATCTGACCTTGGTACGGACAAGGAATAAATTATTCTATGTAATTATTTGCAGCAAAGTGAATACTGTTGTAGGATTTGCTTTAAGGACTATGAATGAAAATTGTATAACCTACTACATAGTTGTCTCGGCAAACGTTTGTTTTGCCATTGTAAGTTAAGTTTAAGTTGCCAGTGTAAGTTGCTTTTGCCAGATCACAGGGGCGTGCAATTGGAGAGGCCTATGTCCAGCAGTGGACAAGTATGGGCTGATGATACTGATGATGATGAAGTTGCTTTTGTACCTCGTATATTGGAAGAAATACACCTTTTAAACCTTTCCTGGACTTCCACGGGTAATTCAAGATCAAAATTAGTTTAATCGGTTCAGCCGTTCTCGAGTTATAGCGAGACTAACGAACAACAATTCATTTTTATATATATAGATATAGATTGTTAGGTAATATAAAAATGCACCTTCTTTGACAGTCTGAAAGTCGGAACTCAAATGTTCCTTGAAGTCTTAGTGAACTCCGAATTAAACCTGCGTCTGTCAAGAAAAAGTGAAATCTGTACTCGTATAAATAAAGTTTATATTTGTTTAACACAAGTTCAATCGAACTACTTAAAGTTAAGGAACCTCTAAGTGTCAATAAATAATATACCAAGTAGATAGCTTTTCTCAGCCGCTCATTTCACCCGACAAGTAATTGTGAACGTTGGGCATCCGAAACACAGACATGGGTCACTTCTGCAATGAGGGTGAAGAAACACCCGTACCTTCTGAGTGAGTGCGGACCCCTGATGTACAAACGATCCACACACCCGGGAGTACATCAGATGAGGTGGTGAATCTCAGTATCAAAAAAGTACTTACTTTTGTAAAGGCGCTCAAAATTGATACTGAACTCTAAAGGATTAACTAGGTGGCGATCACAATAGATCAGCAATAGTCGCAGTGATACTGGGCACAACAGGACCATGCAGAGCCACACAACAACAACAAAAAATTGTGAACGTGAGTTTAAGTATCCAAAACGTAAAATAAAATCGATTCAGTACCTACATTGTATTCTACTATTCTCGATAGCAACGAAAATAGCTTCCACACAAGCAACGAAACTAATACATACACAATGATTCCTTAGAGCGCCACCAAATAGATCCATTTACGGGGGTCAACGTATCACGAAACACAAGTACAGTCGAGTACGTAAATGCATTAGCAAGCCCAACTTAATGTAACTAAGAGGAAATATTCGTTCGTATATTAGCTGGCCCGGAAAATGTTTTTTTTACAATGTACATTATTAAAAGTGTTTTTCTGCCGTTATATGCGTGTATTATAAATAAAAACCTTCCTCAAGTATCACTCAATCTATTAAAGAAAACCGCATCAATATCCATTGCGTAGGTTTAAAGATCTAAGCATACATAGGGACAAACAGCGGGAGGCGACTTTGTATTGATGTTTGTTGGGGATAGACTAAAAAACGATTTGATTTAGTAGGATTTCCATCTTTTAATGCTACTGAAACCCTGTAAGAATTTTGCCCAGCAAACAAGTCGTGTGATGACGGCGAATAGAATACATGTGTCATCACTCCAGCCCAACATTTCCCGTGGTGGGGATCGCGACGAGGCGTCCGAGGGCACGCTCCAGAGAACGGGCAGCAGCGCTCTCTGTGAGTTAAACCAAAACACCAATGCGATCGCCAACCCGCCTGCCGAGCCGAATATAGTTGGCATCTCCCCCCAGATGATCATGGAAATCATTTCCCTCGTCCAGCTGATGATATAAGAATTCCAAAATTTTATTCTACTTAGTTCCTAGCACCCAAAGAGCAGGATAGTAATTTATTATTCCAGTTTTTGGTCAGGTGTGTTAAACGTTCCGGGATATTGTTGCTATCTCTCTTGAACCCCTTTAGCCCCATATGGGATAACACGCGTAACTAGTACGGATCGTTCGTTTAAATATTTTATGAACCTGACTGTACCTATACATATTGTAGGTATGTTCCTATAGAGCCGACCACAATTCCCAACTATTCCAATTGGAATAGTGTCCGGGTTCTATTGCTACTATAATTGTACCCTTTGAAATAACTCAGATGGATTCTTTAAGCCCCAATCCGGAATTTGGAAATGTATTGTCATTATATACAGTATGACTTCGAGGTCAAGATGCGGACCCGCTTTTTCTTACGCAGCAAACTAATTTAATGGTATCCTTCTTTCCTGAACAAAGTTTTGGAACAACTTGTCGGATTCTGTGCTTTATGCGCAGTAATAATCGAGGTGTCTTCAAGTCACGTGTAAACAGATAAAAGCCGTGTACACAGAATAATGTTTAAGTAAAAATGTAATCTACGAACCAGTACTAGTATTTTGCTTAAGTTCCCATCGATTAATCGGGTCTGCATCATCAAACTCTAACTTCCTTGTTGGGATCATCTTTGAAATACCTTCTTTCCAACAAAAACCGTATCTTCAAAATCAGGTAAAAGACATCGAAGCCTTTCTTGCTTGTTCGCCGATAACTTAGGAAAGACTAATTTTTTTAAGTCGCTTAAATATCGCCGGGCCTTAGCAAAAATTCGTGCAGTCTCTCATTTACCTGGCACGAACTTATCCGGGTCTCAGCATATAAACCGGATATTAGTTCTAAATGTTACTACAAAATTAGATAAAAACCCGGCTACGATTGGAAGATGTAACACGGGTGTCAGAGTAATTTCGCTAAAACGGCTTATATGGCGACTGCAATTTGTCTATCATCATTAAACAAAACACTCGACAATCCAAATTTCCCGGATATTCGCTTCTAGATTTTTTTAAATTATTTAACTAAGGGTTTCGATCAGTCCCTCTTGACGAAATAATGAATATAGATATACATATACGTCTGTTATTTTTATGTCAAGTGCCCTTAAAATCATCAATTTAAAGTCATTAACTTGTCATCCATCCCTTATACCACACAGAGCGTTCATAAAAAAGAGAGGCCATAAAAAAGATTTAAAAGGATAAGGATAAATTCTTCGCCCAAACGACTTGCCCAATGTTGCCTCAAAACGATGTGATGAAAATTTCAAAATCATCATAAACCATCAAAATCTTATAGGGATCATGAGGTTACATTTACCCGTACCATTTTTACATTTTATTAAAAAAAATGTACAATACGTGAAAGGTACTACATAATAATTTTATTCTAATGTCATAAAAATATTGATCAAACTCATCATTATTCTATCTATTATAATACAAGCGTATAATCTAAACATATTAATCAACGAAATATAATCTTTATTAATTTGGTCCTTGTCCGTTCAGAAACGATCTGGTAAAGAAACTACTGGGAATAAACGTGTCTGTTCAGAACATTTGTTGCTTCTGTTTAGAGTTTATTTTCGTTTGCCAACCATCTTACTACATATTTAGGACATAATGTCACGTTCTAACGATATGTATTTTGTGACAATGGCAGCTACACCACCGCACTTCTACGCTTAAACTAGTAGCGTCAAGTAATAATAATACTTATTTATATGTACAAAAGTGTGAGTATAGAAATACTTGTCAATCCAACAGCCGAGCAGCCCGTAATGTTTATTGACATAACATCTCACGTCGACTTGAGCATAACACTAAAACAACGTACAGGGAAAACGTTTCAGGCTGGCAACATTTCCTAAATTAAACTCGCACACTAAACTTTCAAACTTTACTCAACTCGATAAATCCACCAAACAAAGGTCTCAGCTGAAACTACATGTGTTTTTACCCTTCCGACGCAGTGCTGTGCATCACCACGGGAAACTAGCATTTATAATTAGAGAGCACAAGATTTGGTTTTCAATGAAAACGTGGTGGCTGAAGTACAAGTTAAATGCGATGAGTCTCAGGGAGTCGTCTTAACGTGGTAAATTATTCACAAATGAGTTGAAAGTGAGAAGCCGAGTCGTTGACAGAAGACGTCTGCGTTGAGAAATTTAGAGAGATTAAGATTTTATTAATTTTGCAACACCTGACGTTGAACCGTAGGAAAATTTCCATTTATCCAGCTCCTCGCTCTCGGATGATGCGAGAGTTATTACTATTGGGTTCTGTATTTGAAATACGCAGAATGAAGTACATTTTGAAAATACTTTATTGTCACGATCAGATTTCAGAACCAAAATTTCAACTGAATTGACACATTATACAGTAGCGTAAAATACATTAGAAAGAATAAAGAAAGAACATTTATTAACAACAGTAGAAACACAAAAATCAAACAAAATATAGGAACAAAAAGAAAGTCAACTAAATCAGTAGTTTAGTTATAGGCAGATATAATTAGCATTTAAAATACACTGATATAAATAGACCATTAGACAAAATTTTCAGACAAAAAATGTATGTCTTCCAAAAACTAAACTACTGATTTAGAACGTGCAAAGACTGCGTCAGTGCGAAAATGGTGACCTAAGGGATTCGGATCCTTGAGGCATTGTTGAGTATTAGAAAGGCCACTTATGATCAATACCCTTACATGTTGTGCTAACCCAGCCCACTTAACATCAAGCCCCAATTAGAAGTGCGACGCGGGAATTATTAGTATCATGACCTGAGGATACATACATACATACATATACTTTGTATAACTTGCGATGTACGCATCGTTTTACATCGACTGGAGTGATTTGGATGAAATTGGACTCCGCTATTTCTTGTGCAAATTACGGTTTAACAATTAAACATAACATAACAAATTAATCCCGCTTTGAGGTGAAAACGTTTGAAGTGTATTCATTTATTTTATAACATTTTAAAAAATTGGAGCATGATATTTTATAAGTGAACGAAGCCGCCGACGATCCACTGGATATGTAATATGTATGCAAGATGCAACAATCCACAATACGGTAATACGGTACTTGAAACGTTTCGAGATTTTGCACGCCACAGAAATGCTTTAGTAAAAAAAAACAACTTTGGCAACTTGCGTGGCAACGGGAACGCGCACAATTATCTAAAGGTGATTACTCGCGGACTGCCCATAAGAGACCGTTAGTAAGTTGGCATGCAGCCGCGCTAACTGTATGCCAGACGTTCTTACAGAGTCTTTTTGCAGAATAAGTGCTTACACTACATATACCCGAAACAGGATACTCACTTCCTGACGCTAACTTAGAAATGCGAAACCCACTTTAACTTTAAAGTGAAGCAAAAATCTCTCGGAAACTT
>SJJU01005552.1:0-30010 GCA_012932125.1 Conopomorpha cramerella | reverse complement strand
ATTATTACTATATGTATAATATTTTCAGTCCGCAGCTATTACAAGTTGTTCTAAGTGTTTCAAACTTACATTTGACACACGCTCCGAGTTTTGAGTACACACGAACCAAAGCTTCTTACAACCGAATTCGCTTGAAGGCATCTTGCGCACGCCAAGTGACTTGTTTGTTGTTGTTAATGAGGAAGCAAAGGAACTTGTGCCTAGTTGCTTCAATTAAAACGGGGACCATTATTGTGGGCCCACTAAGTACTTTGACGTCTTACAATGAAATACAAAGTAGGCTAGATTTCCAGTGTTGCTTGCGACTCGTGTTTTGTTTATTATATTTGTTCTGACGCCGTATTGTTATATTGGATTTTATATAGTCTCCATCAGGGGACCAAGTCTACTACACTCTGGTATTTGCATAACTCTCACATCATCGCGGCAAACAATATGCATCGCTGTTTTACTATAAAACACAGTGAAAATAAAGTAACGAAATCTACGATGCCAGAGCGATGCAGCTACTAGAATATAGGTAGTACACTTAGGCCTCTGGTTTGAGATATTGAAGTACTTAATTATCAGTTACTAGCTTTCCGCCCGCGGCTTTGCCCGCGTGAACTTCGGTTATATAACGGTATAAAGGAATATTTTTGTTTTCCATCGGGAACATAATTTTTTTCCGGGATAAAAACTAACCTATTATTTAAACCGGACTTCTAACTATACGTCTGCAATCGGTTCAGTAGTTACGGCGCGAAAGCGGCTTTCATTAGTAGATACAATTATTATTGAGGAAGGTTTACATTTTTGATAGATGGATATTACAGCAGAGAAACGCTGTTAATAATGTGTGTTGGAAAAACAACGTGAGCCGAGCAACCTAGGACTTACTATAATTTTATGTCAATATTTAATCATTCAGGTTTATCAGTATTTTACTATATACTCGTGAATTGATATGTCTCGCCACAGTCTGTGTTTCCTGCACAATATAGTAAAACTGTATTGTGTTGTTCATTAGGTACCTATTTACCTGTGCAAATAAGTACCTAATGAACAAGTGTGCTCCATCGTATATCACATTGATGCTTAACATCAGGCAGTATGGTGGTCAAACTTTTGTTCACTGTGTTTAAAAAAAAAAGTGACCTAAAACACCATGTTATTTTAATTTCAATCAATCAGTCAAAGATAGTTGAAAACGAAAGCGATGCAACTACTTTATTCTATGATCGTTCATCTTCGGAATCGCTCTTTTGTATATTTTTTTTAAAAACTCCTCACCTCATATTTGGTTATGTACGTATTTACTCTTTGTACTTATTTAATTAAGAATATTAAAAGTAAAGATACAAAGTGCGAAAAGTATATGTTGCAAAGAAAAACACCCGTAGAACAGGGTACGAGTTAGGTGTAAGTAGGTAAAACATTTTTTGTGGTTTCAACAAGACAAATGCCCGTAAAAAGTTCGACTCAGTCACTGAATAATATGGGGCCGACGTACATTTTCAAAGCACAACAGTGTTAGTTTTGTGGTTTAAAGCATAGTGTGTGCTTGTGTGTGTTTCATAAGAGTAGCAGCCACTTTGAAAACCGCAGTGGCTGTATATGAAGAGATTCTTTGGCATTGGTTGAGTTGGCTTTATGTCTTCTTCATACGGGAGTCTCTAAATATCCTAGTTACATGGGAGCTTGACAAGACAACGTCCTTACAAAGCGTTCGTCTTTAGAGTGTTGTGAACAAACTTGTTCCAGGATCTTCATTGAAGTCTTTGTGGCGAAATTCCTTGTTTACACACACACATTCTTGGTGGGAAGTTAATTTTAGTGTTTTATTACTGTTTCTCATGTAAAAGGTTTTATGTACGGAATTGGCGAGCAGAATGTAGAGTTTGTTAACTTCTAGAGTAGCGGGTTTTTTTACTTACTAGGTAATATTATAAAGAGGAAATATAAGTATTTTTGTACGTAAGTTTGTTAGATGATTTAAACTCAAAAACTAAAAGAGATTTCTAGTTCCAAGCACAACCGGTTCTAGAAGGCTTTTTATAAATAACCTTAGTATAAATGACAGCAGATTTATTGAAATGGGGATATACACTTGTAAGCAAAAATTCGGGGTCATATTTGTATACAACTTCAATAAATTACATAATTCTTACAGTGTATACAAGACAACAATACTTTATGATTTTTCTTTTCGCTATTTAAAAAAAATAAATACACTTCACGCCTTTAATCCCAAAGAGGGGTAGGCAGAGGCACTTGTTAAAGCATGTACCCACGGTTCACCAAGCGTATTCAACCCAACGTGACAGGGGGTGAGCCCATCGCCGTTATAGGGTTCACACACCTTGTGGTGTGCGGGTTTCATCACGATGTTGTTCTTCACCGTACGAGCGTTACGTTGCGTACATAGGCTCTGAAAAAGAGTCCCATTGGTACACGTCCAGTAGCCGGACTCGAACCCGGGACCTCCCGGTTACAAGTCAAGTATCCGACCAACTGGACTACAGACGCTCTTTTCGCTATTTTATTGTCTTTAGAAAAAGTTTCTTCTACTCTGCTCAGCTCTCTTCGATTGGATGTGAAGTTATGCACGCAATAATGTGTGACCCGGAAATTTCGCTCACGAGTTTAGTCATAGTTAAGTTATTTAAATACCTAAGTTGATATTTTAGGTTAAGTATAGGCAATACTATTAGATGGACTAGCTTATCGTATAAAGTATTTCATCCTAATGGATTAAAAGTAGAGGTCTTTGACCTTATTTGTATTCGCACGTGCGAATGGTCAGTAATTTGCTGTCATAATAAATACTTAATCTAAAAAAATATATAATATAAATAGGGTACTTACGTAATCTTTAAGTATGCTAATATTATAGAGAGGTAAAGTTTTTGAGGTTGTGGGGTCTCTAGATATATTAGTCATTTTAAAAATTATTTTACAGTTTACAGTATCCCATGTTTATCTGGGATGTCTGGGATGTAGGTAAGTTATAGGCATATGCTCATATGAAAATATAATGCATCAGTTGCCTTTCTTCCTGGCATGTCAAGCCGACTATGGGATCTGTAGGTTTAATCAGGATATCAGGATAATCATCATCATCAGTCCATACTTATCCACTGCTGGACATAGGCCTCTCCAATAGCACGCCATTGTGATCTGTTTTAGGTTTCTGCCAGTCATCTTGCGCATATCATCAGTCCACCTTAGGATATCAGGATATGAGCTAGCAACTTGTAACTAATTATGCTAGTGGACACCCCGTGATTTAGTTCGCGTAGTTTCACAAAAGTACTACCACCAAGTTTTAGAACAATCTATCAAGAATTTACGCTTTTTCTCATATTATAACTATTGAAACGCGCACATACATTATAACTCAATATTGTTCACCGGGTATATAGGCGCGAATATAATCAAAGACAAGCTCGAGCTTACCTTTGTTATTTCTCCCGAGACGTTTCGACGCAGTTGCATGCGGTGAATTTTGAAAAATCCTTTCTTATCTCACGTAAACATCATAAAACGATCCACTGTGAAAAATTTCAGCTTTCAGAGTTTAGGCTTGGCGTTGATGAGTCTGTGTTGAATGAATCAGTCAGGATAGGAGTTTTATACGTATAATTTAAAAATTTATACTGGATATTATAGCGCGAAAAAAAATTAACCTAAGACAAGCGTACAGTTCTTACCTTCGTTGTTTGCTCGACGTTTCGATACAGTTATACATTCATTTTCTGTGCGCGTTTCTTTAAAAAAAAAACCTATATTGATATGTTTTTGGGGTGCCCATATTGTATGTGAGTGTAGATTTTTTACCGTGTTGTGAGTGGAATATTGTATGAATGCGGAATTTCACTCAGGAACGTAATGAACGGGAATGTACGAGATGAATGAACGGCGGTGTTGTCCGAAGTTTATCCAGTTTCCGTGACAATTTTGTTATAAATTATATGAAAATTTGTTGAGTAGGAAATTGATGATGCTTTGGATATATTTATATTTTTAGTTTGAGTTTTTATTATATCGTATATTCTTTTGCAATTGAAACTCTGAATACCCTCAATTTAGAGAGTTTTTAGGCTCTCCTGTAAAGTTACAAAAATCACGATACGTTCTTAGCGCGCGACTGACAGTCATAGGTCCACCTTACCTAAAATCCGTTATCCGTTATGTAGATTTGGCGTGAAAGAGTAACAAATATTCATCAATTCAAACAAACTTTCGCCTTCATAATATTAGTAGGGTAACAATGTGTGCTTAACATATATTTTTAAAGCACTATAAACAAGAGTTTGATGAACAACCTGCCTGACAGACAATTTTATACGATTACGTCGACGAGCAGGATATTTCCACGAAATGGTTATTAGGTTTAAGTGTATGTTGTAGTTAGTATATAGTCAATCAGCAGGTAATCAGCAAAAACGTTAATCTTTGTTTTAATGCGCTATGAATAAACTTTTGACCACCATCCTGTCTAATGTTAAGCAGCGGTTGTGTTGGTCTACGATGTAGCATTGTGCTGTATTCATCAGGTAACTATCTACCTGCGACTTGCAGTTCTGCGGACTATACTGCGCGGGAAACACAGACTACGTCAGAAATACTTGCATTGTAAACAACAACCTTGAGTAGGTTAATATAATTTCCCTCCAGACTACAGCATAATAGGTTTCCAACTAGCCCCAAGGCTGACTAACAATGTGGCCCCTATATCGAGTTTTAATAACATCGTTTTATTACATACATAAACTTACGTCCACAGCGTAGTGAGGACGGTGATCATCTGGTCAAGTCTGCTACACTCTCGGAGGTGCACGTTTTCGCGTATTTTTTTACTTTAAGCGACTTAAAAAAGAAGGTTCTCAATTCGACAGCCTTTTTTAAGATCAAAAAATCTTTTTTATTTATTTACGGCAATCAACAAGTCATACATAGTAAAAAAATATACCAAAAACTTAACAAACAAATAGATAGGCGAGTGTGGATTTAATTACAGGTTGCCACCGGGTGCATCAGTGGAGAGAGAGATCTAACATAAATGAGTATTTGGACTGGGTTCACCCAGATTTGGATTTTGGATGAGTCTTTTTTGTTTGAAACCTGGTGCTTCCCTTTCCCTCCCCCATTGGTATCATTTACATATGGTTCAGTTCCTACAATGGCATCCATCCATGAGAAAACCACAAAATTGTATTTTACTGGTTGAATTCGGTTCTAATAAGTTATTTTTTTAATATGACATTTTGGGATTAAAAGTAGAATGTTTTTGAAGTGTTTTTATTTATTTTTCTCCTGCCATTCACGCGTGATGCCATGACAAAGGCAAACAGAGATTGCTCTTTAATAAGTATTTTATACAGATGTTAACGCCGATACCTCAGTACTTTCCACAACTTTCTGTACAGATAGTAGTCGGCGCATTTTGTTTAAAGATATTTCGCTCTTCACAGTTTAGTTTTTACGCGTTCAATTCACATCCGAGCGAAGCGCAGCGGTGAACTATTAAAAAAGCAATCATTTAAAATACCCGAACCAACAATGGCTGAAATAAAAAAAAATATTCAATGAACTGTTTGTCCTATTCAAAACCGCCACCTACGTCACCAGCTATTATTCTCCACTCGGCATGCAATTCCAATGCAGCTGGCAACCCTCACATAGCCAGTGAGAGGTGGCCTGTCTCTTTCTCTTGTACGGTGGGCGACGAGGACGGGCTATAACGGCTTCAGTGTGCTTGTGGTTCAGTGCGGAGTCTGCGTGGTTCGTTCTTAACCTTTACATTATGTGGGTGTGGGTCCTTCTACCCACGCTCCGACGCTCGCGATCTATCGAATTCTGGGATGGCGTGTTTGCTGCAATTTCAGTAGGTATTATGATGTTGCAATATCGCAATTGTTTTTTTTACGTGTGTACGTGGGTACCTAATTGTTTAGTTTTAATCTGCATGTTTATACTATAAAGAGTGTTGTTGTGATGCTTCGTTGGTATTTCTAAAAATGTAAAATCACACGGATGAAATTGATAATTTGATTTGACATAAACAGAAATACTATTTTTTTTTTGGATCAACATTTAAAACGTCACCTTTTCATACCTGCTCCCATTATAGGTCGTTTGGAGTAATGAGAGTAGAGCAAGGTTTGAGTAAAAAAACAGTTTTAAAATATTTTTCCTATGATGTAACAACTTTTCCTACAAAATATAAGTAGGTAGCTATAAAATCACCGATTACATTTTCCACGTTCTCGGTGCCGATCCATTTAAGACACCTTAATAACTTTGTCAAATTATGTGGAAAGTTCACCCCTTTGGCTTTGACCCAGATTGACCTGATAACAAGAAGGTGATGGGATGATTTTCTAGCGAAACTCAACTGTATTTCTTTACACGTGGAGTGCAATGTCGTACGGCGAAAAATTGAGAAAATCTCGAGTGTTTTGTTTCAGTAGTACCTGGAGAAGTGGTCTTCGCAAGCATATACAGTGTCATAATAGTAAGAGCTGTTGTTCGGAGTGGGGTCGTACTGACAAAAGTACATTTAACAGGTGGCATTTTTGAGTTTTATAGAGCTGTTAAGGTCAGCGCAGTATCAACTGGTGTTTGTGATACAGTAGTACGAATCCTTATCTGGTATCTTGTGGTGTTGTGTTTAATTTGTCAAGAGAAATGCTGAATGAATACAGACGTGGAACAGCGGTCCTTGTGAATTTCAAGATGTTTTAAGGTTTACCTTTTTAGAGATACGATAATTCCCGTGAACATACATATTCTTACATATTTTTTTTTACATACATAATTAACACGTAATGTTACATTCAGAACTTATAGAATGGCACAGGTTAACAACATTTTTTAATTACATCACATGTAGTACACTATGGATTGACGTGTTTGGCTGAATACTTACTGACCGTAGTAACTATACATACACCTATAAAAACGTACACCTTTCGTGGAAATGTTGCTGGTCCACGTAATCGTCTAAAATTTTCTGTCCCCAAAAATTGTTAAGAAACGATTTACACCAACTGGAATGCATCGTGATGAAGTTTCATAATTTTTCACGAAAATTAATATGTCTCTGAACCGAACGAAATAAAATGAAGGAACATATAGATTTCCGCTGCGCATCATATAAAATATGCTTCTTGGCGTTTGGAGTAAATAATACCTCAGAGACTGAAAGCTGTTCCAGTACCAGTTCAGGGTACATCAGGAATACGGAATTTATACATTACAAAAATGTCGCACGGTTTTATCTCCTTAATTCTGAAACTCCCTTCAAGCACAGATCTCTGCTCAAGTGGCGTTTCTTTCGCTCTAATCCTGTTTGAGCGAAAGAGAAAAACTATGCTCAAGCAACACTTTCAGAACACGAGAGAGTGTATCCTGTGATTGAGCGGAAGATGTTTTCAGCTTTCAAGAATGTATGCGATTTTGCATAAATTAGATTTTTCATTATAGTGTAAAGGAAATGATTAGAGTTCTAACTTTACAGACGTACTTATCTCATTAAAAGTCGAGAGTAAAAGCTTTGAAAAAAACATTTGTAAATAAAAAAATATAATATTTACAAACACCCGTGTCCACAAAGAAGGAATATTTTTTTAAAATCGCGCTTATTATTCACAGTACAGCCGGCAAAGGTATTTATCGCTTTTTACAATTCAATAGAACTAAATCATGATTCATGATAAACTACGTACATCAAAAGGCGCAAAAAAAAAAAATATTTTTAAGTATTTTCAAGACGGTATACTTATATTTTTTTTCTTCACGACATCATCCAGAATAATCTCTGATCGTCTTCAGCGACTACGATTACAGAGCGAAACTCAAGTTTGGTAAGATGCCAGGATTGTTGGGACGATAATAGGAATGGCTTGCTCCCTTGTACTTTATGGACTTCGCTTACTAATAAACCTCTTATTATGTAAAGGAAAAATCCCTCTTGAATTCATTCTGTTTGAGAGTTAAAGGGGCAGTTACGATTTGTACATTTAAGCCTGGGTATGTTGTGATCTTGGTGGCATTGCGTCTTCAAAGTTTTTGTACATTACATTATGGGTAATGGACGTTCGCTTACGGCATGTCATAGGTAACTGAGTTAGTTTTAGCCTTTTACTTGACATGCATTTTTAAAATTACAAATAGCGTTTAATCACCATCATGTGTTCTAGAGGGCACTTGCTAAGCAAATGCTCACGGTTCACGAAGCGTATTAAAAAAAATATCAAAAATATACAAGGTTTGTGAACCCTATAACGGCGATGGACTCATCCCCTGTCACGTTGGGTTAAATACACGTATTGAACTGTTGGCATTTACTTAGCAAATGCCTCTGCCTACCACGTTTAGGGATTAAAAGCCGTGAAGTGTATATTTACACCTGAAATGGAATCACCTTCAGAAACAGTAGACCTCGACTTCAAAGAGTATTTCCGGATTATCCTGTATAGTAGATGTGAGTGGGTCTAATTTCAGAAAAAATCTTCTAAGTGCCCTGAACTACACGGCGAACTTTTGTAACTTGAGAAATTTACAGAATTTATATCTGTGTTATGTGAGTAGTAAATAAATCTATCTAATGAGAAAGATGAACTCAATATTGTTCACTGGGTATATAGGCGCGAATATAATCAAAAGACAAGCTGTAGTTTACCTACACAGACATATACGCTTATATTCACTTCTTTCTTTACGGCTGCGTGCGCGTTTCTTTAAAAAGTAATGAGAAAGAATGTCCTCGAATTGTATGTTATGAGATAACAACGTAGTATGTAGTAGGAATGGAACAAACATTTTTGTGATGGAAAATCTAAATCTAATCCGATCCAACAGGCCACAAAATAAATTTGATTGCTTTGATAAGTGCCTATCTATGTATCCTTAGTTAATCTTAATACTGTCATTAATATGATACCGATTCATATTAATAACAGAGACGAATGCCAAAAGAAGTCCATCAAAATAACTGGTTGAGTCGTTTACGCGATCGCACGGAACTGAAAAAAGTTTTTTACTTCAATATTTCTTGTTGAACGGAGGACGCGGATAAAATAATACATAGATAAATATTTTTTTCTTGACTATCGATATAGGCACAGACAAGGAGGTACCACGTTGGCGCCGCCGCTGTCTAGCCTAGACCCGTACTATGAACTTTTAGACAACTTACATTCTCCTTACATTTTCCCCGTTGTTTAGTCTTCAAGAGGATTTTGAAGTTCGTTTTGCTGTGGATTAATAATTATAAGAGATGGCCTACGGACCGAGGTACCGTCGGCCAAGAAAATCGTCTATCAGTTTTGATGACACTTCCTGTGTAACTAAAGCATCGATAAGGTAAGAGTTTTTAAATTGTTACAAGTAAATAATGAACCTTCTTGTCGAATAACATTTATATGAGGGACTAGATTCTTGACTTACTAGATACTTCACTTTTTGAGGTTTTTTATTATGGCAAAGTCCGTTATGGATACTTCACTGCTGACGGCGACAAGGGCAGCGTGATGTGGCATATGTGGGGATTAGCACCCACTCATCAAGGTGATCAAGGGATCCCTGGAACAGCCTAAGACGCTACACGAGAGGGTTAAATTTACTGTGATGACGACACATTAGATATACTCGTAGATTGTACCATTTTTAATACCTGCAGTCCTAGCAAGGGCGTAAAGAAAAGCAAGGCATAGAACAAAACGCTCTGTGATTGGCTGTCAACCAATCTCATGTCTTGCTGTGCCTGGTATGTCTTGTCATGTGTTTCTTGGAGCGAGCGGTACGGATTTTTATTTATCAATAAGTATATTTATCAATAAAAATCCGTACCCACCGACGGACGCCGCAGATGGGACCGACCCAGGCGAAGATGGCGGGAAGACCTGGATCGACACCTACCGGAGTGGCAAGAGATGGCCCAAAATAGAGAGGAGTGGCTGTGGAAGGCTTGTGGTGAGCTTTTAGCCAGCAGTGGATAACAAAAACCTGGTAAAAATAAATAAAAATCTATGGAACCATTTCCGAAATATACTATGTAGTTGTTCAAAATTGTAAGCGTAATCAAAGTATCAGGGCTCTTTAGCCGTGAAAAATGTAATGCTAGACTAAAAGATTGTCGGCCATGGTAAGGCTCCAGATTCAGCAATTGTCGTCGTTTGCGTATTCCAGGCCGAAGGTCAAGGATCTATCTCCTGTCTGGATTGATGAGGATTTATTGCCAGCCTTTTTTCATTGTGAACCATTTTTGCCGGTAGCCTGGACTTTGCGTAACAGCATAATATAAGCTTCGTTATACAACTTTCGTCGGCTGTTTTCTTTTTTTCGTATGTGTAGCATAAGCTCGCGAGTACAGAATAACTTTTTTTTTTACAAAGAGCAAATTTTTGTATATAAACTGTCAGAGCGTAATTAATTATCCTGTCGTTGATAACTATATTGTCGTAGAGTCTCACAGATCTATGAAAATACCTATACCATTAGAAAAGTCCGGAAGTGTTACGCTCGAGTAATCCTTGACTGTACCATATACTCACACGATTTTATTCCCTAACTTTTTTATTGTTATGTCTTTTACAAACGTTTATCTTGACCCCACTAGATATTTTGAACTAACAATGTATTTATCTGATAGAGACTATTTTAAGACTTTCGGGGTCACATCCCGCTCGTCGAAATAAAACAATAAAACTTCTATTTGCCAACTTGTTTCAACAAATACCTAACTTAAATACATACTAATTAAATGTATAATAACCTAAATTTATAAAGCTGCGGCAACCTAAATTCAATAATATATTAATCACAGAAATAATACGCAAGACGCGAAGAAGACATATAAAACATATCAAGATGAAATTGAAATTAAGATGGAAGCCTAAGCCTTGCCTTAGAGGATTAAAACCTGGAAAAATACCAGACAGTTTTTTTTTTTCAACCTACCTTGGCGAACGAATGAGCTGAAGTTAATCTTCCTTTGATATCCGTTTTCTAATCAAACATATTGACATAATGAAATACACCTACGTGAGCTGTACGATAAACGGAAGATCAGGTTCGCTAATGCCAAAGGAATGTAAGACTTACGCCAATGGGGTAGATTACTATTCAATACGGTTTTTTTATGGAGAAACTGTGTATGTATGGGAATTGATACAGTTCGAGAGGGAAAAGTGGGCAGTTTCGGACTCTACTTTTACTTTGCAGTGTAATTTGCATCGTTTTTTTCCTAAGCTATAAATAGAGTAGAACTAAATGGGAAAGTTTGTGAAATTTATGTGAGTGTATTTGACATTATGATTAGGATTTATTTACTTTCTCTGTGAAATTGGGATAAGATGAGGGTACACAACGAGGCACAGCTATAGCATACCAAAAATACAATATGAACACTTTCATCATCGTTATGAGAGGCCCAAAGTTTACGATATTATTTTTAAAGCACCTTGTTGATCTTGGAACTATTAATGTTTTATATTTATTGACTTAAAAATAGAATCGTTCAAGTCGTATTTCGTCCAAACTGGGAGTTCGAAATACATAAAAATAGTTTAGAGATGACCGTCCATCGTTGTTGGCCCAATAAGTGTTGGTTGTTTTGTTTTAAAATAATTGGATTTTTTAATGAGAACGAAGCTTTTTAGTATATTCTTCCTCGACTTGTTAGTTAAATGTCTCGCATGTCTCAACTCCCTCCGTGCTGAACTTAACACAATTAAGTTAGAACTTAATTAAATAATATAACAGCGTCAAGGCGTTGAGTTATGAGATTGGATGCTTGGATGGAATTTCAATTCTCTTGTAATTCCGCCTCCGTCGTTGTGTGTACGATACGTGCTGCAATTTCCTCATAAGTAAAATAATCTCATCAAGCAGAAAAGAAATCTGTACCCCACACCCCCACCTGTTCATGCCACCCCGCTTCTCCCTGATAAGTTGGCGCCCAACGTGGAACCTGCTTGACATTAGCGGAAACCTTCATAATACATGTAAAGAGTTGCCGTACTAGTGCGTAATGATCTCCCTCGTCATATTGTTAGTGTTTATGAAGAGGTCTTAGTATAATGGCGCTGTGAACGTCAACGCCTGCGAAGTACCTACTCTAGCGAGGCGTCAAAGCAAACGTTTTAATAAACTCAGTGCTCCGCGAGTGTTCAGCGCGAACATATGACGACGTAAAGCAATTTGTTTAGCTTATATTTTTTTTATTAGGAAAGCGACAAGTCATGCCGATGCGAAAACGCTTTTTTCCCCGAACGAATTCGAATCAACACGTCAAACTTATAAGGGATTACTTTTTCCCTGTGTTTTTTTTTTCTGAATATCCCACAGCAATATAAACCATCCTAATTGGTTCAATTGAGCAGCAATACTGTTTTTTTTCATTGTAAACAAAATCTCACTTCGACAAACTCCCGTCGACTCGTCGTCAATAATGGCCATTACTTATTCCTTGTAGGCGTGAATAAGCCCGGATTTATTGACCCACATCAAAGTGACAATGTACCGAATCGTGTAAAACCAGAAACACAAAAGCCACGGTGTCCCCAATAAGCTATTGCACCTCGTGGGGGTATTCTTTTTTTTTTTTGCCCGCATAAAAATGTTAAATTGGGACCACGAGTATTTTGTTCTTGTGGGTGGGGTGATCAAATTACGATTTATTCAGCGCGGGGGACGCGCGGGTGTGAGGCGCCGGGTGCGGGGCACGGAGGGGGGGGGGGGAGATCCCGGTAATCGAACCCGCTGATGGATTCCCACTGTCACCCCAGAGATACGACTATTTAATTCCACTTCACCCCCACTTTTTGCGGGATTTTTCTTCCTCCATTTTAGAGTTAGCGGAGTTTTTTAGGCACGCATTTCTACGGGATCGTTCCGTTCGAATTTTATGTAGGTTTCTGTCTATTTGCGGATGGGGAATGAGTGAACGGTAATTTAATGGGCTGCGTCAAGTTGGTTTCGCAGTTAAAGTTTCATTTTGTGGTTACGTTCGTTTCATTTATTTAGTGTAGCGAAACTTGTAGTTGTCGAGTTGGTAACAATTTTGTTTCAAAACTTTTCTGTAATTGGCGATACTGTTTTATGTAGTTTACAACGCTTTTCCGTACTAAAAGTATATAGTGAATTTAAATTACAATGTATTATCGATAGACAACACCTTATTTGAACGTCTGTCTACATACTGTTGATGAAACAAATGGTATAACAAGAATTGTAACACATGAAAATCTTAGAAATGATTTATGCACTAGCTGCACCCCGGCGGCGGCGGTGTTCGACCGTAGTCCTTTTAATACTTTTATTTATATATTTCCATGAGAATTTCTAGATACATTAAACGTATCTATATCGAGCTATATTACTGTAAAGTTTCACACAAACGTTCAAATCTATCCAAAGTTTCGCCTTTTATAATATTATTGTGCTCTAGTGGACCTGCCAGACATTGTGTCTTAGCTATGAATATTTATTTCGAATTGGTATAATTTCCCGAGCATTTTTTTATATTAATAAGTACACAGAAATTTCAAAGGAAGATATTTCCAACAATAAATTAATATAAAAATAACCATAAAAATTGGTTGATAAACGACGAAGTTAAGCGCGAAAAATTGAACAAATCAAAAAGTCTTTCTCAGTCAAAGAATTACAGAAATTCATTCAGCCGTTCTCGAGTTCTGCGATTAGCAACACACTTAGAGATTAAAATTTTGTAATATTATATATAGTCCGAGGTATTTAATAAACCCCCCTATCTTGTACCTATTTGTTATGATAAAAAAAAATACGTTCAGTCCCTTCCAAATACGATTCGGTCCCTAAACAAATACGGTCCAAACTCTAAACACGTAACAAAAATGTGCGATCAAACATGTTATTCTGTTCTGCTGTTGTTTCTCCCTTGACGGGTCATAAGGTACTGTTTACATTGACACGGTGGAAGGGGCGGGTAGCGCCCGGTATAAAGGTACTCTTCCCAAGGTAATATAGAGCTACCGATGTCTGCGGAGTCAAGTCCCTTTTGATTTGGCTTAAGTGATGGTGTACTCGTGTTATTTATTATGGAAATTCTTTGTTTTATTTTGCTACGAGATGTTTTGAGGGGTATTTGCTCTCCGCGTAAGCGATTTATGTTGTTATTTAAGGAATTGACAAGGAAGACGACTCGTGTCGATTGGGATTTCAATAATATAGGGGTGAATTCAGATACTTTGTCATATTAGTCTATCATGTGATATTCATATATGCCCGCAGTACTACCAGCGGTTTCCTCTGTATACTAAATCCAGGTTATAATCTATGTCCTCAGATTTTTTTTTCAAAATCCGTCTGTAGCTTTAGTGAATAAATAACAAACACAAAGATCACAAACTTTCGTATTTCTTTACAATATATTTTCGAAAAAAAAATATGGACACACAAAATACGAACAAACTTATGTTAACTTAATATTGGTTTACTTTTAAAGGTTTTATGAATAAGTACATACTAACGCCTGTAATCAACAGAAAGTCGTACACAGAATCTTAGCATCACAAAGGAATAATGTCAATATGGGTCTTAGTTACAAGTTGCTAGCTCATAGCCTGAATAAACCCACATATCCAGATCGTAGACAGCTTCTACGACATGCCAGGAAGATAGGCATCTGATGCATTCTTATCCCAGCTGAATACGGTGGCGTGTGTTTAATCCCGTGTAAGAAACGTTAAAAACAGAGTTAAATTAAAGAAGTGACTTTTTGAAGTGAAAAGATGAAATAAAAACAAGTTTATTTCCGCGAAAATACTTAAAAAAAAATCAAACAGTAGTAGGAACTAGGCAATTAATATTTATTAATTTTTGAATTTCATTATTTTCAACACTTGTGATAATTTATTTGCCGTCATGGATTCGCCAATAAAACTAATCCTTACAAACAAAAACCGGCACTGTAACTGCACTATATTTTTGCCTTCGCTGCACAAACGTCCGCCAGTGTGTCGGAAACCTAACGTTATCTCGAAAAAGAAAGCTAATGTCGAAGAAAGGATCCCTTGTAAAGACGTGGCGGCTAGTTTTCTTCCTCCTTTCCTTTTTTATTTTTGGGTGCGTATAATTTTCACTTTATCGGATAGGAAGCGAATTTTCCCTTTGGATTTTATTGAATTCCTACTGTCTACGTTGTTAATGGAAGGTCTAGGATACGGGTCGGGGCTATTCCCCGCGAGATGTGGAATTTTTACTTTACTTCTTTTGTTTGTGTTGGTGCAGCGGTGGCTTAAAGGTAAAAGGGTCTGATTAGTGGTGTAGAGGTTTTATTCCAGCATCAGTATTGTATGATTGGAACAAAAGGAAATCTGTTTATGAAAAATAGACTCTGTACTTTGCTACGAATAGTTCACCGAATTATTATCGATTACAAGCTGTACTAGCAATGGTATATTTCGTGCCCATGGAAGTTTCGGGATTAAAAACTACGTATGTGTAAACTGTGGACACGATGCCCTCGTCCAGTAGTGTCCATCGTGTGGCTTATGATGATGTTGATCGGTAAGTTATTTTCGCGTGAAATAATGACAAAAAAAAACTTGCATTAACATTGTATTCTCGTAATATTAGTAGAATGTCAAAGACATACGCTTAACAGAAATTTATTTCTGTAAATGAGTATATCCGGTAGGTACTTATTTTCTAACTTTGTTCCGTTTTATAAGAAATCTACATAATCTTACCATCCGTACAAACCTACATTATACCTATTTCTATATAGAATAGTCAGACACTGTATCTTTTTTACTTTTTAGTTTAGTGTAAGTTACTCATAGTGATAAGATTGCAAAAAGGTTTATACTAGGAAGTATTTGTTCTTATCAATCCTATGAACCCAGCTCTTGAGTCATGCCTGTTATCGTTACTATTATGGGATGGGCCAAAGTATCTATTAAGACCCAACGTGTTACGTGGTTTAGGTTTCTTTACATTGTTTGCCTTGACCGTAATAGCCTCTAAATACGTATGTCTATCGTATTTTTTTTCATCATCATCATTATCATCAGCCCATTTTCATACAATGCTGGACGGAGCGCTCTTCAATTGCACGCCGCTGCCTGTGATTTTATTTCATACTTGTCTTAAAATGTAAATAATATACACACATCAAAAGTGTCTAGGGATCAAGAACATTTTTAGCTCTAAAAAATCTAATTTATTTAATATTTAAATCAATCTAATCTTCTGGATTGGTCTCCTACCTAATTCCCCATGCCTGTATCAATGACTTGTCACCACATTTAGAATAAACAAAATCTTCTAAAATAATCCCAAGACACTTTTGATGTGTGTATTTGCTATAGTTTATTTTGTTAGCATGTTGCATTATTAAACGAACATGAGAACTCAGTCTGAGTTTTCAATGAGAATGTGTGAATGATTAAGCAATTATTGTTGGGTGTTTTATTTTTTTTATATATAAATTGATTATGAAAGTGCCGGTTAAGCTCTCTGTCATCTATCGGGAGTCGACGGAATACCAGCGACGCAGGTAACACACGAGTAGGTATTTACCTACTTTATTTAAAAATCAACCACCTATAGTCCATTTTTTTTATTATTTGTGTTGTTGTGTTACGTGTTTCATATGATCTAAATGAATGTTTGACAATTTCCTATCAATGTTTGTTTTTCTTATAAATTTTAGCTTTACAATATATCTACCAATGTTTGTTTACATCTTAGAACAAGCACATAAATAGGGTATCCACAGAAAGTTGTTTTTCTTTGTTGGTATACCTACCCACTAGTGGAGCCGGAACCGAACCAGCGACCTCTTCCACTACTCAGCCACTTGGCCATAGAGTTTCTGTCGTACCTAAAAATAAACACAAATCCAATGTACTCTTTGTAGAAAGAAACCACACTAGAGGGAAAAGAAAAACATTTTATTTTTATAAACATTTTTATCTTACATTCCTTTGCCGCTGTAAGCGCAACGCTAAACTAGTTAAGGAGAGCTTTATTGCAGTAAAAGCTTTCGTTCGGCAGTGGCTGCGTACTTTGCGAGGTGTGTGTGACTGTACGCGGCCGCGGCTGTACCACAGGTGTATCCACTGCTCCTGACGTCTTTGTGCACAACTGTCAAATGTGGAAACGCGCCCGCTTACAAAACTCGGCCTTTCATACTGTGAGACTTGACCACTGGAGCTTGATCCGTACTTTGTAGCGCACTCCAAACATAATCAGCTTAATAATTCCTATGCCATTTTTGCGCTCATAGTAAACTATGTGTGTTCAAACTACCTATCTTTGAGTTTGTGGAGAGTGACAATAATAAACTGAGCTTGGGTTATTACATAGTGAGAAGGTCGAGTAGATCTCGATTTATTTGTATTCGTTTAGTTCGACGTGTCCATTATTGTGTTCAAGAGAGTTGAACATTGTTGTATGTCGTTTTCCGTGGGATGCGATTATCATTCTTATGTGTAAATCCTCGTTCTGTACGTGGGAGTTTTCAGTACACAAATAATTCAGGTTATGAAATGTCAACTTCACTTATTTGTGGATCGTCTTCCTTTATTGACATACTTTCGTTGATTTATTTCCGGTATCCTTAATACAATGTTGTTTAATGTAAAGCAAATATTTTAGCAATTGTATAAAGTGGAGCTGAGCTTGTGTTAGTATTTATGGTGGCATCCAAACGATTTATCCAGTACAGAACGAAGAAGTTCTTTCTCAAAACTGGTTATTCCGATCTGTTACCCCCAAAGAATTCACCCTAGGGTGGATTCTGGGAAACGAATGTCCTAGAATTTACCCTAAACTAATACTTTTGCAATAAGCGCTCAAACACACACATTTAGACAAATATAATTCTTTCAAATTCAACCCCTGGGTTGAAGCCTAGTTTTACGACCGTTAGATATTTTTTTAATGAAACGCGCACAGACATTATAGCTCAAGATTGTCCACTCGTGACCACGACGCATGCAACTGCCTTGAAACGTCGAACAAAGGTAAGCTCGAGCTTGTCTTTGAGTATATTCACGCCTATAAACCCGGTGAACAATATTGAGTATTACGATCGTTGTCGTACGTGGGTTACTAGCCATCTGAAATACCCTTTAACCCGTAGTGTACTAGAAAATAGCTGATCCAGTTTGTATACTTAGTTACTTACTTACTTAGATCCTAGCATACCCGGGGGGTACATAGGGCCTTGCAGATATCTCTTCATGTCCCTCTATCCAGCGCTGCTGTCTTTCCAGTGATGATCCAGTTTGTATGGGACGGTCGAAATGTTTTTTTCGTTCCACGGTATAGACACTACTGAGTCCATTGCAAGTAAAATAACACTAAGCTAGCTGAATTTGTACGATGACATCTAATTTTTTTTTTCGTCCGGGGTATTGACCCCTGTTGAAATGGGCTCAGTCTGTGGGCGTGCTGACACAGTAGACTTCGGCTTAAGGTATTTTAGACTCGAGCTGTAAACATACCTACATTATATTTCATATTTAGAACTTATGTGAATCACACGCGGTGAAGGATAAAACAGTAATGAAACCCAAAAAGATTAGGGAACCTTATCATGGCAATGGGCTAATGTTGGGTTACGTACTACTCTTAGTGAACTATAGGTATTTGTGCCGGTGTTGTGCGACTGTTCTATTAGACTCAGGCATTCATGAGTCAAAGCCAACCAATGAAATTTATTTGTATGTAAGTAGTAAAACACTTTCTCGATTTAAGACAATAGAAGTTTTAACGATATCACGTGGACAGGCGGGATGTGTCCCGGAAAGGATTCAGTTAGGTAAGGAAAGGAAAGATGAGATATATAACCGTAACTTTTTTGTAGCGATAGACTGGCAACAAAAAGTTTTTTTTTCTGTATTTATTGGGTCATATATTGAAAAACAAGCCGCCATATTTGGAAAAAAAGCCGCCATATTTGGAACAAAAGCCGCCATATTTAAAAAATAGCCGCCATATTTGGAAAAGAACCGCCATATTTCGAATCCAATGTCTAAAACTGTTCAAGATTTCCCCAAGCTTCGTCCTCCACATTATTTGCATTTGAAATAGCGCAAATTTGCGTCCTTGAGGTATATTATATCCTGACATAAGTCGGTGAAATAAATTTCACCTAGAGGTTTTACTAAGAACCTACCTACATAGCTAGTAGTGTAACAGTGTTATCGTGTGTCAACAGTGTGACAGTGCGCGCCTGTCACGGCCAATTTGTCAAACGTCTGACAGGCACCGCCGTATAGCATGAAACACGTTCATTAGAGCTTTACGCGATATGACGCCAGCGAGCGTACGTACGTCGCCGCGAGCTTTTACAACATGTGCTTTGATGCGAGAAAGCTTTTTCGACCAATTCAACTGAAATGTTTCGGATGCAGTAGAAAAAAAAAACTTGTTTGGGGAGGATATCTCTGTCGTGTGTTTTTTGCGCATCCGGTTTAATTAAGAGTGTGATAAGTGAAATATTTAATGGTTGGATTATTATTAGTTTACAGCCTCTGTTAACCTCCTAATGAACTAAGACTTGGCGCTTATACACAGGAAGACCCGGAAAAACTATTTTAGGCTGAAACCTACTGTTGCTGTAGACCCAAAGTCCATTTCTATTAATGCCCCGGACGAAACAAAAAGAAAATATCGATTTCTTCAGCGGCCAAGTGCGAGTAGGAGTAGTCACTCGCTCTAACTATTCAGTTAGAAAAAAAGTCATAGATCAATATCATTTTTAAAGATCACACGTTCAATACGTCACTTGACGTTAAAAAAATCAGTTCTCTGTATCCCCATACATCGCCCACAAAAATTTACCTATTGTCTTTTTCTGTTTTTATGGGAAAATCTTAATGCGGTTCACAGAAAGCATCTTCAGCAGCAGTAAGCCCTTAAAAAATGACATATTATTGACATCCATTAATGCAAACGTTTGTTATCTGGTTAGCGCCATCTAGTGTTAATTCTGTTAATTATCTAACAGAGTTTATTTATAGTCTTGTTTAATATTATGTCTACTAGACTAGGTTTTCGATCTTACAACTATAAATAGCCGAAGGTACATTAATGAGAGTACCTTTTAATTAAGTTTACTTTCTTTTTGTATTACCTGATTATAACGTAGCCGTAGAGTATAAAATAACTCATATAAAAAATAATTAGACATGCAATCCAAAACTGACGTTTAGAGTAAAAGGATACAACATAAGGACGACAAATAGGAGTAAAAGAGTAAGTGAAACTTTTTTAAGGAAACGCGCACTGACATGGTATTAGTCCAGGACCACGACACATGTATCTGTGTCGAAACGTCGGGCAAACAACCAGAGTAAGCTGAATGCTTATCTTTGGTTAATCTTCGCGCTATAATACCCGTTTTAATCTTTTAATATTAAGAGAAAATTATTTCTGTCCCTTAAGAGTTCGATATACCTAAGTTTTCGCACGCAACTAAGATGTTGTAAAATTAGAACACTGTATTCTTGTAAAAAGCAACGTAACAATATTAAATTAGAATATAAAAGTAAAAATGATGACTAGAGTGCACTTAATGCTTAAAAGAGTTTTTTTCTGAAAATCCTTTTGAAAATGAAATAACGAAGGTTAAAGACCTTTTATGCCGTGTTCTAGAAAGTAGTATCGTTTGATTTTAAGTAGCAAATTAGTAAAATTTCTTCTGCAACTTGTATTCTTTCATGTATATACCTACTTCAGCCTTATGTACAGTCGTCAAGAAAGTCCTTGTTGACATTTTCTAAAATATAAGGTAAGGAAAATATTAGGTAAGAAAAATATAAGGTAAGAAAAATATAAGGTAAGGAAAATATAAGGTAATATTGTGACCTCAGACCAAACACAACAAGATTTGTAAGTCGCGCACCACATTCTGTCTTTCTGTTTCTATGCAATATCTATGGAAGTTGAATGTACTTCTGGATCCAAACCGTCACTTTTACTACCAATTTGACAGTTTGGATCTAAAATTACTCTGATACACAGTAAGGGACAGAAAATATTTTCTCTTACCCTTTTACTCCTTCATGTCGTCCATATTGTTGTTTCGTTATGTTCTAAACGTCAGTTTAAGTTGAGATTGAGTTTGTGAGAGATTGTGACAACCCCTTAGCTTTTCTTTGTCGGAAAGTTTTTTCGGTTTCATATCCGCTCTTTAGATGACAATAGTATCAATATGTTCGAAGCTACATTCCGTCAAATTTAGATTTTTAATCTTGTTGTGATGTTATGATGTTAGGGCCAAACAGGTTTATTAACTGTCTAGTTACAACACATATACAATGTAATAGAGAGCCCGATATTCAAGATGAGGAGTGCTTTTTTAACACTATGAATAAGCGTTTGACCACCATCGTGCCTGATGTTAAGCAGCGAGGTGGTCTACGATGGAGCACACTTGTTCATTAGGTACCTATTCACCCTCGACTTGAAGACCTTCAGACTGTACTGCGCAGGAAACACAGGCAGACTGTGCCGACAGATTTATTTTTCATTTTTTTTAATGAAACGCGCACAGACATTATAACTCAATATTGTTCACCGGGTATATAGGCGCGAATATAATCAAAAGAGTCCACTCGTGACCACGACGCATGCAACTGCGTCGAAACGTCGAGTAGAATAACAAAGGTAAGCTCGAGCTTGTCTTTGATTATATTCGCTCCTATGTACCCGGTGAACAATATTGAGATTTATTTTTTTCGTAGCCTAACTTGTTTCTTACAAGTGGGCCTCCACTCTAGTATGTATCCAGGTCGTCCCGTCATCCCCTCCTGGACAAATATCTATAAAAAAAATCAATGTATCGGCCTCAGGTATGGGTAGTTACTCGTGGAAAATGTCATAGAATCTGAGCAGCTATACAATTCATATGAGCTACCTGCTGTGGGCTCCGACATATGCTGAGTGTAAAAAGACCCCGAGCAATGGTCTTAGAAAGGTTGTTGGGCTTGTCAGTTTAATTCTGAGTATTGAATGTGTTTCTGAATATTAAATGTGTTTACCTCTGAATATTTAATGTGCATTTCTGAATAAGTAATGAATTTAGTAATGAATATTTAATGCGTTTCTGAAAAATAAATGAGTTTGGTACTGAATATTTAATGTATCTCTGAATAATAAATGAGTTTAGTTTTGAATAATTAATGTGATTTTCAATATTAAATGAGTATAGTTCTGAATGTTTAATGTGTTTCTGAATAATAAATGAGTTTAGTTCTCAATAATTAATGTGTTTCAGAATATTAAATGAGTTGTGTTCTGAATATTAAATGTATTAGTTCTGACTATTAAATGTATTCATCACTACCGTCATCATCATAATCAGCCCATATTTGTCCACTGCTGGACACAGGCCTCTTCAATTGCACGCCACTGTGATATTTCCGCTTCTCGTATCGAGCTTCTTCAGCCATCTTGCGCATAAATCATCAGTCCACCTTGCCTGAGGGCGTCCTACACTCCGTTTTAAATGTATTAATAATGAACTGATATTAAATGTATAAGCCGTGTGGTGACGGCGAATAGAATACATGTGTCACCACCCCAGCCCAACTTTTCCCGTCATGGGGGTCGTAAGAGGCGACCGAGGGAGCTCTCCAGAGGACGGGCAGCAGCGCTCTCTTTGAGTTAAACCACAACACCACTGCGATCGCCAACCCGCCTGCCAAGCGTGGCGTTTACTGGCATTTCACCCCAAATGACGGATCTCATTGGGGGAGGCCCTCGTCCAGCAGTGGACTTTATGTGGCTGATGATGATTAAATGTATATAAAATGTGTTTAGTACAGAATATTAGATATTTTTAGGTTTAGATAGGGTCGGTATTGTTGGATTCACACTATCGAAGTGTCATTTCACGTGTTCATGTCACGGTTCTTGAAAATCTAGTTGGGTTTAGTCAGTCTATTAGCATACAGCTGCATGAGGGAAGATGTTTCCAATGATCCAAATATAGTTTGATATTTATATATGATTTTCGTTGTCCCAACGATACAACAACAAATTATTATTTTAGTCTCTGCATTGACTTATTCCTTGCATTGTTTGTTTCAGTTCCACGATTTCCAAACTATACCTAAGTATGGAAAATATTTTAAATATTTTTTTTGCAAACAAAATAGGTCCACAACACGGCTCATACACTACAGCCATTCAGACTCAACACAACTAAACTTGCAAGCCGCGTATCATCTTTAGTCCTGTCTCTTTCCCACCAAAATGTATGGAATTCGATGTCGTTCTGGATCCAAACTGTCATTTTTACTACTAATTTGACAGTTTGGATCCAAATACCCAATCCAGTCCCAATGCAGTAAGGGTCAGAAAATATGTTCTCTTAGTCTTTTAATCCTTCGTGTCGTCCATATTGTTGCCTCGTTTATTTTTTAGTTTATTTTATATGTCAGTTTCGGATTGCAAGTCTAGTTGTTTTTGGTTTGACCGACAACCCATATTTTTTTTAAATGTTAACTCTTCAAGATAGCGTCAATCATAATTGACAGATGTTTGACACCTCAGAGGATCTCATAATTTGATCTGCACGCCCTCTAGAGAAGGCGTGGAATGTTATTATTTTTAAAGAAAAACACTCATTAAAAAATGAATTTCAAAATCATATGAGTTTCAAATATAGGCTGCTGGACTATATATTCTTGGCCGACTGTACAGTACGATCCAGAATGTACCTACGTGAGTACAGAAACTAAAAGCCCTCCATCCATCAGTCCGGCGACTGGCTCAAGTGCAGTGTCGTGTCGACCGACTCATTACCGCCTTGTCTGATTGGCTACCACTTGACTACTGACGCCACTGAGGAACTTTAAAAAAATAGCTCTATCAAAGACTGAGTTCATGATGAGAAATTAAAAAAATGTCACATAGTCTGGCTACTTAATATTAGTGATTAAAATAGGGATCCTCTATAAAGAAAAGGTACCTACTGGCCATTAAAAAAAATATCACTTACCAGGATGTAAAAAAAGTTCAGTCAATAGGTACTGGCCACTCAGAAATTAAAAAAATATGAATGCTTCGAAATATGAAACGCGTAAAAAATATTCCGCCAGAGAAATAAACAGTGGCCTGTGAGCGAAGCCGGAAATACTCGTAAATGATGGATAGTTATTTTCTTCTGTAAAAAGTCCCTACGTAGATGAGTACTTTAGCTTTAATTACAAATCTAGGTACCCTCTATAAATAAACACCAACATTTACTTCGATGTACCTGGCTCTAGGGAATTAAGTTTTTACCTAGAAAATTTACACTTTTTTTTTAAATATAGAACGTGACGCATGTCTTTCACTGAGGAAAGCAAAAATAAAATTGATCGTTTACGTAAAATTGTGGTGATGATTGTCTGTCTGACTGTTTTTTTTATTTAGCCTCTTTTGTGTCCCACTGCTGGGCTAAGGCCTCCCCCCATTCGCGTCTGTTCTGGGCCACCTCGCGCCACCCCGGCAGGTGACGGTCCAGGTCGTCTCGCCATCTCCTCCTGGATCGGCCTCGCTTCCTGTGTCCGTCGGCGGGAACCCAACACAACGGTTTCTACTCCAACATCCGCAATTCGGGTTTTGGAGCGCAGGGTGGTGTTTCGAACATGACGATGGTGGTGTCTGACTGTACTAATTTAAATTTATTTAAAAGTTACTAGGTAATATCTACTTCTAACTCTACATTATAGTCTTTCAGACAAAGCAGAAATTAATAATATTAAGTAGTACATAATAATATGACGAAAAACTGAGGGGAATATAATCATATTATTCCCCTCAGTTTTTTTTATATATAGATATAATATTATTATATATATATATTAATATATTTATAAATGACTACGCTTTTTGTAGAGTAGTCAGATTTTCATAATATCGATGGTTTTAGTAGTTTCTCTTACTTGTCTAATTTTGCATAGGCTGTTTCTAAAGATGGCGCAAGTAGAAATGACAAGTACAGAGATAGAAACCTAACATAAGTACCTAGCGTTCCGTGACAATAATAATAGTCAGTCTATTATGAAGTATAACATGAGTCACAACTTGCATATGGAATTACATCGTTAACTAATTAGTTTCCGAAAAGCAAACATCACCATAATGCAGACACAAAAAAGGTTATCATGAAATTCCTTCATGAGTAAGTCCGAAGTAATCTTATCTCACATTAGAGCCCAGTCAATGGAGCACAAAGGCCACAAAAGGACATTATTTGTCGCGAACAACAAAAATTGTTATCGAATGACAAATCGACTGAAGCACGGATACGGGAGCATAAAGTGTTTGATTCGAAAGTTTAGTGGCCCCGAACGTATATCCTTTTTACTAATAAACGGGAAATATTGTGTGTTTGGATGTTTGTAACTCTCTCACGCAGAAACGAATGCATTGAGTAGTGGTGTAATGCAATGAACTTTTACATTACACACAGAATACTTACAAATACAAAATTTAAATAATTGACTTATATATAGTATATAGTTTATTTGACCGCGTCTCGGCAAACGGAGTGTAGGACGCCCTCAGGCAAGGTGGAATGATGATCTACACAAGATGGCTGGCAGAAGCTGGATGCAAGAAGCCGAAAACAGATCACAGTGGCGTGCAATTGGAGAGGCCTATGTCTAGCAGTGAACAAGTATGGGCTGATGATGATGATGATGATATTTCTATGGAGTCAAGAAAACGTGTGCGTTGAAAAGAGGCAAAAGCAAGTAGAACCGCACGTCTCCATAGATTGGCCCGTACGCCGAGAGGCAGGTAGGGCTTGGGTGGCGTAGGGCTGGTACCTAACAAAAAAAAATACTAATATCGGAGTAAGGGGGTTTCATTTCATAACCGAGGCAACAGTTCATTAATTACAGTAAAAATACATTATGAAGACAAAGCGGAATGAATTGACTAAGGCGTGTATTCTGAAACGTGAACTAAGCTCTACCTGGGCAGATGCGCATTACATTTTATTATTACAAACACCAATAATGAGAAGTTTTCTAAAAGATTTATCTGTCAAAGATTGTGGGAAACGCAAAGAGATGCAAAACTACTGTACTCTATGATCGATCGCCTTCGGACTTAATCTTTTGTGGGATTTATTTTTAGAGAAATCTCTTCATTGGAAAAACATCTTTATTTCTTTTGACATTGTTTGATTTTTTTCACCCTTAGGATGGTAGACCATTTTATCGGGTAACTCTACCAACTTACTTTTTATTCATGTACAGTCGGCCAATGTATATCAGTTTAGATGATACTTTATGTGTAACCAAAATATCTTTAAGATGGAGCTATTTTATTGTAACAAGGTAAACATAAACTTTCTTATTTAATTCCATTTATAGAAATTAGAATTTCAACCTTAAGGTTGTAAACCATTTTCTTGACTGACAGTAGGTACTAAAGCCCCCATTGACCACCAAAGCTAAACTGCTCTTAAGTTTAGACTATTAAACAAAACTGTTAATGAGTCACTGGAAAAACGAAAGTCATCCATTTATAAAATTTAAAGGATAAAAACACACGCCACTGGCTAGTTAAAGCTAATTACATGCAATTTGTATGATTGGGCAGACAATGAAGTGAATTAAAGTTTCATCGTTGGCTATTAAGTTTCTAAATTATTGTATTATTTCATAGACATAAATGCATAGAGAACTAAAGTAGGTCCGACAGAGAACCAAAATCATCGACATAGCTCATCGTTTTAGCAAGTGGCAGTGGGCCGGCCATATTAGCCGTAGAACCGATGACCGTTGGGGAAAACGAGTTCTCGAGTGGAGACCGCGTCTCGGCAAACGGAGTGTAGGACGCCCTCAGGCAAGGTGGACTGATGATATACGCAAGATGGCTGGCAGAAGCTGGATGCGAGAAGCCGAAAACAGATAACAGTGGCGTGCAATTGGAGAGGCCTATGTCCAGCAGTGGACAGGTATGGGCTGATGATGATGATGATGATGAAATGCATAGACAATCCTGTTTAATAAAATAGTCCCACTTTTCTTGACAACGTTCGAGCTCTTATGATAAAATTTTGATTTTAAAACACTACATACATACATACACTTCACGCCTGTCTCCCAGAGGGGTAGGCAGAGACTACAGATCTCCATTTGTCACGGTTCTGACATACCCCTTTCGCTTAATCTACATTCATACATCTTTTCATAAACACTATCCGTCGTATTCATCATCATCATCATCATCAGCCCATACTTGTCCACTGCTGGTATTCATACAAAGGTAAAAAGTGGACTAACTTTTAACGTATATCAACATAGATTGGTTTGTCTGCATTTGGCTCACATTTGACCAGATTATGATACCTTTACTAACAATGCACTAGAGCTGTTCTAAATTTCTATGAATACGAGGGTAAAAAAGCATTAAAACCCATGTACGCAACGCAACGCTCTTATGTTGAAAGACAATATCGTGATGAAACCCGCACATCACAAGGTGTGTGAATCCTATAACGGCGATGGACTCACCTCCCGTCACATTGGGTTAAATACGCTTGGTGAACCGTGGGCTCATCAGGTGCCTCTGCCTACCCCGCTTTGGTGAATAAAATCAGATAATACGTGGCCCGTGACATGCGTGGCGTCTGGATATTGCAAGTTAACTGATGGAAGATGATAGCATGCTGCAACTATACTTGAGTATAGTTTGTCGAATACTGATTTTGTAGAATACGGTACAAAGACCAGACCCCGTACCCTAAGGTCTTAAAGTAATGTTGATTATGATGTGTGACAGAGACAGCGCTATACCACTCGGCTAGCGCTATCCCTGTCATACAACGAAAACAATATTACTATTAGGCCTCTGGTACGGGGAGAGAATACTTTAAGCGTATCGATATATCGTCGGTGATATTATGAAACCGCGGAAGTAACAGTATTTAAAAACATGATATTAACTAAACCACGTGACTTTCTATTGTTTATATTTGTAAATTGTCACATTATTAAATTCTTCCTGGCATTGTAGGCATTAGTTATGTTAAATGTGTATTAATTAGTAAATATCGATTTTGCTAGTTTTGTAAATGCGCGGTTTTAAACACTGTTAGTTCCGCGGTTCCAGAATATCGCCGACGATATGCCAATAGTAAACACAGAGTGACGTCCCACGCCTACTTTTTTCGTCTTGTCTTAATAAAACACAGCTTTATCTCGAGTGGTGTCCTGGGATGTGACGTCACAGCTTGTTCCCTAACCGTGATGTATGGAGTTTGGAATCAGTAGAGACATTATGTATCGCGTCCCCTTGTAGTTCTGTTTAAGAAATTATTTAGTGTATCATTCTTTGTGTCGAATAAATAGATAATGTAAAGAACAGACGACTGTTTTTTTTACATTAGTTAATGTTGTAACTAGCTGACCCGGCAAAAGTTGTTTTCCCAATATACATTATTAACCCTTTCCCGGGCAGTGAACGGCTAATAGCCGGTACGATAAAAAAAAAACTATTGTGTCTATTTTACTGTCCGCCAATGTGTTAACAGTGTTTCTGAGCTATTATATGCATGTTTTATACATATAAACATTCCTTTAGAAAACATCACTCTATCTACTAAAGAAAACCGCATCAAGATCCGTGGTGTAGTTTTAAAGATCTTGCATACATAGGGACAGATATCTGGAGGCGACTTTGTTTTATATTTTTATTTATATTAATACTTTATTGCAATAAAATTGTACAAAGGCAAAGTTAATGCTACAAAGCATTATCTTCCAGTTAACCTTGGGCTATGAGGTGTGGTTAAGGTGGCCATATTTTATACCCGACAAACGTTGTTTTACCAATATACGCTATTCCTTTCTGAGTATAAACCTTCCCTGTGAATAACTCTATCTGTTACAACAATCCGCATCAAAATCCTTTGCGAAGTTTTAAAGATCTAAGCACACACAGGGACAGGCAGAAATCAAGCAATTTTGTTTCATACTATAATGTAATGAGTGATAAATGATGAGTCATTTAGTAATGAGATGAGCAATAGATCGGCTGTAGTCTGGTTGTAGTCTAGGCTGACGGGTCACTAAACTTTAAAGGAGTAGTTACTACACGTTGGGTGTTTTTTTTCAGAGCCTTCAAGTCACGCTGACCAACACATACCATAGTATAACGTGACAGTTATATAAAAATTGTCATAGGTGGCGACTGTACAATTTTTACCCAAGCCTTAGAAACAATTAGAAGAATCGATTTTTTTTAATAGTATCAGGGACCTCCATGAAATCAGGGACCTCCCTGATACTATTAAAAAAAATCCCTATTCTTAAAAAAACATGTTAAGTCAGAAATGTTCAATAGCTACTGAGTGAATAGGTACGTTTGTAAAGTATCAATGATAGTCATCAACTATATGGGACTATGTATATTAGCTCATTATGATACACAAAGATTCTATTTTTTCAGTTTTATAGATCTCTAAAATTGATTTATTTATTTATCCACATCGTAACACTATCCTTACAGTACTAGACCTATAAAATAGTGTATGTTAAAAATATGTTTATACATAGGAAGAGTAAAAATTTCAGTGTTCAAGAATCAATTGTACTATTACATATAAAATAATGTCACATTGTACCTCTTTTACTATGATACGGTGACATATTAGACTTGACTCATATCAAAAATCAATTCAATAGTGTTTATTTTCAAAGGTAAGGTGGTAAGGTTAAAAGGTTCCTTTGCACACACGAAAAGCGCATTCTGCCATTTTCGTGACGTCACTCCAAGGTCGCTCGCCTACTTTGGTCGAAAAGATTGTTTACGTTTCTATTGATTTCGCAACAAGTGACGTCATAGGACTATCCGATTCATAAAGTTATTTATTGCAGTTTCTAAGTTTCAACGACAGTAAATGTGCGCATTTGTTTAGAACCTGAGTGTCTCTATCTAATCTATCATCAGACATTATTTGTCCACTTTTGGCTATAGGCCTCTCCAATTGCACGCCATTGTCATTTATTTTCGGCTT
>SJJU01005551.1:0-11632 GCA_012932125.1 Conopomorpha cramerella | reverse complement strand
TGTGTTAATGTGGTGGATTTAGTGTAATAATGTGCTGATGATGAAAAATAATGTAGTGAGAGTGAGAAGTAAAGGAGAGGACTCCTATTTGATCAATTTGTTATTCCCGTATAAAGTTCCATGCAGCATTGAAATGTGATGGTCCACCCTCACATTTTAATGTGTTTTTGACACGACTTTGACTATTGACGACTTAGTATGACTATAGTATAACTTGAACACGAAGAGAACTACATTGTTTGTGGCAGAATTGTCGGCTTTAAAGCTGAACATAAGAGCCAAGAAAGAAGAAAAAAAAAACATAAAACTCTTCTTACTGAATTCGACAGATTATAAACTCTTCTATTAATGTCAAAGCAAGAAACTCCTCTTTTAAACTTCAACAGTTAGATGTGTCTTAGTTGACACGGTTCCAGTTTCTCGGATCCTCCAGTTTCGTTTCGTTTCAGTACGATATTCGTACGTTTTGTTTAGGGGTTGAGAGACTTTTCTCGGTTTTGAGTTCCGCCCTTCGAATCAAGACTATCTCTTAAGATCTTGTAACAACATAACACACCCTACATACAATTTGATACCCTAATTCGAACTGATTTCTCTGATCTTTACCTTTCTCTGCTGTCGCGACAAAGTGTGCAAGGGCTATAACTACGTTTTATTATGGATGAATGAATGAATCTTTGCAATGGAATTAGCATGTAAACATGTGTACAGTTAGTATGTACATAGAGAGGCAATCCTATGATCTATGCTTATTTGTCAATTAGGTTATATGTCACCCACCCGTACCCAAATTATATTTTACGATTTATGTTTTATTGTGAATTTATTGTGATGTGTAGTGTGATGTTGCTATTTAGTTCATCGAATCAATTACTCGTATAAAACAATATTCATAAGTGGATTTTGCTGGCAATCGTAGTTCTTAGGTTAGTATTTTTTTAAAGTAAATTCCTTTATTGTTTACTTAAGGGATGGGCAGCGTTTTGTATTGATATCTAAAACAGGAAGTGGTCACGAAATTAGATAAGTTGTTTAATTCCTTTGTATGAAGATATTCTTAATTTCCTTTTCTTACGTTCCATCAATAAATGCTTTCTCTATAGGCCCTTCAATTCCCACTGCAGGACTTGGTTACTCCCTGTGTATATACTTGTGGAATCATTTTCAACATGGGGCCTTGAAGTTCGGACACTCTATAAGCAATTGTCTACGAGACTAGTCGATGTTTCTGGGGACCCTAGAGCTGGCTTATACCTATATCAAAGGATAAGTATAGCCATACAGTGGGGGAATGCCACTAGCGTCCTGGGTACTCTACCACAGGACTCAGGTAAGGATTACTTGGAGATTTTTAAGCACCTACCTACTTTTATATTTTACTAGTTGATCCGGCGAACTTTGTTCCGCCAACTATTTTTTTTTATTAATAGTTTTAATTTGTCTGACACACGTTTTATTAAAAGCTTGCTTAAATTGTGTATATGGTACAATTATTGCTTTGTTGGCAAGAGAGATCAAGGAGAGAATCAGTTATAAAAAATCCGGTCACAGTTTTAGGCACAATTTCCTCATACCTACGGAACACTTATAGCAGAACACTATATTCAGTGATTTGTTTTGTTCTGCGAAAACGTGCAGATTGTGTGGATGTGACAATGAAACACGTAATCACATGAACAACATGGCGTACCCAAGTGAAATCCAGCTACTTTTAACGTTTGAATGAATCTGAATTTATTAATTGTCAATGAGAAATCGAATTGTAATGGAAACTGTAGACATTTAAATTGAAAAGATAAATTGTGTAATATAATAGGAATACGTGGTATTCTTCCTTCTCCCTTAGCTTCTCCTGTCAAAATAGTACACGTCACTAAGTGCCAATTCCTTAATCTGCTACCATTGCATTGCATCTATCATCGAATCTTAGTGCGCCTGGATACGTAAGGTACGTAACTATGTAGTTCATTAATTTAAAGTAAATATTCGAAGAAAGACGATAATATAGGGACCGATTTTTTGGAGATCGATCGTTTTACCATACGCCATCACATCGCATATTAGACAGATCGCATAAGAATATCGTATTCTGTACACATACTTTCAGAAGTCTATAAACTGTAACGGTAGATTTGCTAGCAGATTGGTCGGCGACAGCTATGGGGCGGCGACCGCTTTGTAATTTTTGAATAATGGGTAACTTCGTTCGTAAATATATGTTTTTCTCTGATTTAATACTGGAAGGATAATCACACCCTCACCCAAGCCCTACCTGCCTCTCGGAGTATGAGCCATTCTCTGGAGACGTGCGCGCCTACTTGTTTTTGCCACTTTTCAACGCACTCGTTTTCTTGACTCCATACAAATTATCTTTATCCGTCCCTGTTTTGTTGCAAACTCTCCTCCTTCTGGGGCATGACGATCACATTACGGAGACTTCACGTCGGGCCCTCATCGCGTCGTCAGTCGATAACAGGCTTCATATGTACTTCGAGCTGTATGCCAGCAATTAGCAAATTCACGCAAGCGTTCAAAGTTCCCTCGACTGCTAACCAGGAAAAGTGTATTGGCCCTGGCTCGATACGCCCCAGTTTATTAAGCATCTCATTCCTTGCTTGCTTCCTTTTCTCTGATTTGACAAAATTGTCTGTGTCATCAAAACAAACAAAATGACAATAAAATTGTCTTTGGTCCAATGGATCATCATGAAATCGTGCCGACCCTTTTATCGTGGCTTTCTAATAAATATATTTCAGATCAAAGCGAACGTCAAGATCGAAAGCAAGGAGGGATTCCTTTTACAAAATCTGGAAACACAAACAAAACAAAATGTTAATCTTCCGCAAACGCTAACTTCATGAGCACAAAAGGCATTTTGGGAAAATTCACTTAGAACATTCAATATATTATTCAAAAAGTGCGTCGAGTTTGGCGTCGAACCTTGACGTCGTTAACATTAGAGCTTTATCCTGCTGTTGAATAAAATCTTTTCCAAGATTTCAATAATATCTATAACTTGTTTTAATTAATTATATTTCGCGCCTTTTTTGTTCAACTGACATTAGTTGACGTTTGTGTCGTTTGACTCTCTCTAGTCTGAGAAAATCTCTAGCCGGTTTTATTTTACTACAAATAATTAAATATTTGCTGTTTTTACTGTTCAGAACTATTTGTTTCATTATAATTAACAGGTTATGGACCCAGAGTGTCCGAATAGTTAGTCAGTGAACCAAAGTATATATATTTTTCGCCCTACAATTTTATGTTTATGTCTGATCTTGAGGTGAGGAGGCCGCTTTAATTTATCATACAAATATTTAAAAGCCAATATATGGTTTATAAGTTTATTTAAGAACATTCATGAACCGTTTATTACATTTAAACAATAAATAAACACCGTGAAAGTGCAGTGTCAAGTGTGTAAAACCGCGAAATAGACTATCGCGACCGTTAGACTGTTACACCTACCGCCCGAGTAACGTTTGGGGGAAATCGTGTGTCTTGTGTATTTCACTGTATTTCACTGTACTCACCCATAATGAAGTGGAAGGCGTGTCACGTATCCGTCAGCTCCGAGGACCACATCGTATGCACCAAATGTAACAGTCACTATCACCAACGATGCCTCAATATGACCTCGGCCTACTACAGTGCGAACAGAGCGGCTTTACTCACTGTTAAGTTAACACTGTTAAGTCACTGCCCAGACTGCACAAATGTTAACACTTCTCGACGAGCCCCGAGGAACGACGATACCCCTGTCCGTAAACTGCACGAGACTCCTATCACCCTAGACATGTCGTGTGACGATGTAACCCAGAAACTATCGCCTGTCAGTCAAACTTTACCGGATATGCAGTCAATGTTCACTAAACTGGAATCATCGCTTTACTCCAAACTCGACGCTCTCACTAAAGATTTTCACTACACAGTCGACACGCTTAAATTGGAGTTCTCCGAGAACTACGGATTTTTTTGGTGCACAGCTCACTGATCTCGTTAAGTCCTACAACGCACTGAACACTAGGGTTACTTCGCTTGAGTCGGAGAACGAACGCCTGAAGACCGAATTGAACAACGTCTCTCGCGTCCAGGGCCAGGCTGATGCAGTGGAGCTTCGCAAGGTGATCGATCAGCTCCGTTACGATCTCAATGACCGCGACCAGGCCGAGCTGCTCAACGACGTGGAGATCACCGGCGTTCCTGAGCTTCAGTCCGAGTCGTGTTGCCACATCGCCGCTTGGCGGCCACGACGGCCGCCAAGCTGGGTGTACAGCTGGATCAACGCGACGTGTTGAGTGCTGCACGCGTTGGAGCTCGCCGCCCCGCATCGCAGGCTGCTGGTGAGGCGGCTACTCGTCCAAGACCCATCGTTTTGCGTCTGGCTCGCCGGTCGCACAGGGATGACCTTCTAAAGAACGCCTTATTTACATTAATGAACGTCTGACCAAAACCAATCGGAAAATCTTTGGACTGGCTCGCGAGGCTGGCCGCATTCATCAGTGGCGGTTCGTGTGGTCGAAGGAGGGTCGGGTCTACGCCCGCCAGGACATAGGCGCCGCTGTGCATCGTCTGCAATCTGAAAGAGACGTGGAAAGGTTATTATATATGTACATTATGTGTCAACACTGTATATTTGAAATATAACCTCATAACATAATTCAGTATTCATAAGTATGCTACGTATCCATCTAAATATCAAAATATATTATTAAACCACTGCTTCATTATTTAAGTACAATACCTACTCATGAATTTAACAAAATCATATATTTATGCCCCATACTCACTTGCTAGTCCACCGCCCTGCAATAATTATATCTTTACGGTGCTATCCGTCGAAGCTGTTACTAACAACTATATTTTTATTTTTATATAATCTGTGTTCAATATTGGATTTGATATTTTAAAATATCTGCGAATAAAATATCTCTTTCCCTGCCTCCTGGAAGCTAGCTCTAGTTCGACCTATTCCTAAAAATAGTAACCCAGAAACTATGGGAGACCTTTGGCCAATCAGTATTCTCCCGTATATGTCTAAAATTCTAGAAAAGGTAGTCTACGACCAAGTATATGCATACTGTGAAGCTAATTGTATTTTTCCTAAAGTTCGATCCGGATTTCGCAAAGCACATAGCACCAACACTGCTCTTCTTGACGTTGTGGACTGCCTACTCTCCAATCAAGACAAAGGTCATGGTAGCCTCCTCATCTTACTAGACTTCTCACGTGCATTTGATGCTGTATTCCACTACTTCTATCGAAATTGTCTTTGTACGGTTTTGACCATGGAGCTATATCATGGTTAAATGACTACCTTAGCGACAGAGCCCAAAAAGTTATCACAACGCGTCCTGATGGTACGTCCTCTGAGTCTAATCTTAGCTCTGTTACTCGCGGGGTGCCTCAGGGCTCAATTTTGGGTCCTTTGCTGTTCCTCATATACTGCGCGGACATCAGCAACTGCATAAAGATGTGTAAGTCCCATTTATATGCTGATGATACTCAATTGTTCTTGTCGTCAGAGGGCTTCACCAGTCCAAATGATGTTATCCGTGCTGTAAACAGAGACCTTGACGCTGTTTCTGATTGGGCCGATAAGAATGCTCTAGTACTCAATCCAAAGAAGTCCGTTTACATGATCATGGGAAGCAAACATCAAATTGATAAACTCTCTGAGACCTGCAGATAATGATTGATGGCACACCCATTGAACGGGTTTTTCAAGCTCGTAATCTCGGTATCATTATGGATTCAGGTCTAAAATTCGAGTACCACGTCGATGAACTGGCACGTAACTGTCTGTACAGACTGAAGGTCCTGTACAAAATCAGAATTTTTTCAATGAGAACGCCCGAGTAAGACTAGTTGAATCTCTGATTATGTCTAAGCTATATTATTGTGATTCAGTGCTAGGGCCCTGTCTATATGAGAAGACACAGAAGGTTATTCAGCGAGTGCAGAATTCCTGTGCACGATTCTGCTTCAATATACCACGACGAAGCCACGTCTCTCCCTTCCTCAACAATGCCAGTCACTGAAAATGAAAGCAAGACAAAAGCTGCATTTAGCGGTTCTACTGTTCGGGGTAATATCTTCACAAAAGCCATCATACTTGTATGACAAGCTTGCTTGGCGCCAGGAACGACGAGCTTGCCCTATTCGGGCCTCCTCAATGACAGTGCTTGCTATCCCTGAGCACAGAACTGCAGCATTCCGTGGGAGTTTCCGCTACAGCGCAAGTCAGTGCTGGAACGATATACCTCCCCCAATTAGTAAATCTAAAACTAAGGCAACGTTTCGAATGAATTATCGTCGTCATCTTCTGCTCACACAGTTGTCGTACGCGCTGTAACATTTTCACCCTTTCATTTGTACTCTTATTTGGCCTATTTTATCACATATTATATATTTGTTTATTTTATCGACTGTCTCACTGCACTAATATGTAGTGTATGTATTTCTATTTAATTTTTATCTTTTTTAATTTTATTTTATATACATATATTTTGGCCTATACAGGGAGTCACAAAGTCCTGCAGTGGGAATTGAAGGTCCTATAGAGAAAGCCTTTATTAATGGAACAACATAGAGGAAATTAAGAATATCTTCATATAAAGGAATTAAACTACTTATCGAATTTCATGACCACCCCTTCGCCCATCCCTTAAGTAAACAATGAAGGAATTGACTTTTGAAATACTAACCTAAGAACGACGATTACCAGCGACATCCACTTATGAATATTGTTTTATACGAGTAATTCATTCACATTCGATGAATTACATAGCAGCATCACACAAATATCTCAATAAATTCACAATAAAACTTAATCATATCAACATGTTTTGGTTGTAGATTAGACATCAGACGTCATAAACTAAACATAGATTGATTCACAGACAATCACAAGATTGCCATTGAAAAAAAATAAAGTTAAAAAAATAAACTAAAGTATGGGCATTCCACACTTTGTCGCGAATAGACTAGAGATTAATGAGTAGCATGTACATAGGTAGATATCAGTATGACGAACAGCATCAATATGACTTTTGACTTCGTGGAAGAATAATAATATTGAAATTTTCATTCTCTTAACAGGACTTATTTAGAGTACCCACTTATTGAAAATGGCTTTCTACAGCAATAGCGAATATTACGAGATGATGTTATGTGTGGGGGCAGCTGATGGAAACCTTGAGCAAGCACGTGAGCTTTATTGTGAGCGATTTATTGATGGGAGACCAGAGGCGGAACAACGTAGGTTGCCTTCCAGCGACTGTTTCCGGAAAATGGTTATGTGGCTTCATCGGTCTATTTAGAGGAAATAGGCCCGAAGGACGACCAAGCAATCGGGACCCAAATATGGAAGAGGCAGTATTGGATCATTTCCGCATAAATCCATGAACGAGTACTACAATTCTTCAAAGCCAAGCTGCTACAATTCTTGGTGTCCCTAATCATATGAGTAGGGATTCTATGCTCTAACGAACACGCCTATGCATTGCTGCTGAAGGTGGACCTGTTGAGCCTTTTTTGTAATAGCTTTTACTATTTTAAATTTATACCATTTTTTAATAATCATTTTTATGATTTGCATTTGAAACGCTTGTGTTTTGTAATTAAGCTATTAACTTGAAGGATATTTTGTAGCTCATACCAAATCTCAGTAAATATTCAGTCTATTTTAACAAATTGAGATTTGATAGATCAACGACGATAGAACGTGATTCATCGACTTAATTACTTACCTACTTTCATGTGAATGATCCTTTGGACCAAAGATTATGGTCATTTGATGACAGCGATAATTTTGACAAATCAAAGATAAACAAATATGTAGGAAGTAAATAATAATTACAAAAAATAAGAAATTTCAATGAAAAAAATAATGAAACAAGCGTGGTAATGTGGAAAAACTCATGGAAGACTTGTATGTTTTGGAGGAGCAGCTATCCTCGCTTTATTAGTTCGTGGTTTCAGCAGAAAATCATTGTTTGTTATGGGTTGTGTTCTGCTTTCTACTATGTCTACTACGATCTTGAAACCGAACCTTTAAGTAAGTAAACGTAGAAAATTTCGTTAATATTAGGAAGGTTATTTGGTTCCGTCTACGGACACACATTTAACAGTGTTGGGAGAAATTTATATCGATAAAATGGTCAATAAACATGATTTTGTTGGTTTAGTTTTTTTCAAACGCTGGAGGGTTCTAATCATCTTCATTAAAGTCCATGTCCACTATAATAAAGGGTGATTAATTCCCACTGCACCATTTTGTAACACCCTGTATATGCCGATATTGCGGCGGTAATCGCGCCGGGCGCTAACTTGTGCGACCACACTCGCTTCCCGCGGAAGACCGGCGTTGCGGAACAACTTGTTTCGCAGCACATAGCCGAGAGGGTAGCTTTTTTATAATTATGTTCGTGGTTGCTGACAACTATGTCACTATAATATGTTAATGTTTAATTTTTATTTTTTTTAAATTATCTGGTTTTTTTGTTTTTTTTTCTCTTTTTTTTGTATGTTCTTTTTTTTCTTCTCTTTGTTACGTGTGTTGCTGGCACCACCGCCATAATTATGAAATAAATCCTTTTTCTTTCTTTCTGATCTCCAATCAATGAAAAAAAGTCTCAGATCCAATGAATAGAACCACCAAATTTTATTTTCAGAGCATAATTTCACCGGGATTATTTAATAAAATAATTAATCACTCCTACGAGACGCGTCCCCAGGTGGCGGATAGGGGAAGGCTCGTCTATTGTTTCCACAATAGCAGGGTTGGAGCGAAATAAAATAGTTCCCGTGGACCAACAGGCCGGAGACGGATACTCCGTATATTAAACCATTTAGGCTACCAGAAGCCTTGGGGTTACCCCTAAAAGACTGGCTCTGCGGGCACGGACGCAAAGATGGCAGCCCCATCGTCGTGATCGGGGTGCTGTGGGCTAATCTCCTGCACACCCTTAAAATAATAATGATTATGAAAACTTTACGAAATGGCAAATACCTTTAACGACGAACTTTGGCACGAAACAACGGACACGGATTGGATGTTGGAATGTCAGAACCATGACTCGACCGGAGAGACTACCCCAGGTATCCAAAGTCATGAGGGACTACAACATCCATATCTTAGGACTCAGCGAAACAAGATGGAACGGCTTCGGTGAGCAACCTGCAGACTACGGCTCCACACTCCTGTATAGCGGCAAGGAAGACGAGGGCGCAAGCCGAGAGTACGGAGTAGGTCTACTCCTTAGCCGTGATGCGAAGAGCAGCCTGCTGGAGTGGAAGCCGGTGTCTGAACGTATCATCACGGCGCGCTTCACCTCTCGCGTTAGAAAAATCACTGTGGTGCAATGTTACGCCCCCACCAACGCGGCTTCCGACGAAGCCAAGTCTCGTTTCTACGACCAGTTGGAGCAGACGCTTAGTGATGTGCGTCGGCAGGACATCGTCATCGTAATGGGCGACATGAATGCTAAGATGGGCACAGACTGTTCCAACCGTGAACATTACATGGGCTCTTTCGGCGCACCCGGAGAAATAAACGAGAACGGAGAACTCTTCGGGGAACTATGCTCATCTCAAGGCCTCGTAATCGGCGGTACGCTGTTCCGACATAAGGAGTGTCATAAAGTCACTTGGATATCCCCCGACGGTGTAACACGTAACCAAATAGACCATGTGGCGATCAGCCGCGCTTGGAGATCTTCAATGTTGGATGTTCGTACCCGCCGTGGAGCCGATGTGGACAGCGACCACCACCTTGTGCTGGCTGAGGTGCGACTCAAGTTGAATACGCCACGGAAAACGTCAAACAGAACCGCCAGAAGTTTCGATACCAGGAAACTCAAGGACCCCGACTGTAGGAGTGAGTTTTGCCTGTCTCTTCGGAACCAGTTCGAGCTGCTGGAGGAACTTGAAGACGAACAAATCCAGGAAACTTGGGTGCGCATCCGGTCTGCTTACATCAGAGCTGGAGATGAGGTGCTCGGTTACGCTAGCCGGAGTAAGGAGGAGTGGATGTCGTCTGAGTTGTGGCAGGCAATCGAAGATAGGCGTGACACCAAGGCCAGGATGCTTACATCTTCGGCACCTGATATTGAGGTGCTACAGGAACGTTACACCGCAATGCGCTCCAAAATCAGGAGGCTCGCACGGCGCGACCGCAGTAGAGCGACGGATGAATTGGCCGACCGTGCGAACACCGCTGCAAATCGCCGTGACACGCGTGAACTGTACAACATCGCTCGGCGTCTCAGCGGCCGGGGCAGGAATGTATCAAGAAAGCCGCTCAAAGACAGCAGTGGCAGACTCCTGTGCACCTCCAGAGAGCAACTGTCAAGATGGACAGAGCACTTCTCCTCTCTTCTGGTCCGACTCCAGGATGATGCTGGCACCGATTCGAGCAATGATGGTAACATGAACCTGCTGGATATTCCCACCACCCCACCGACCTTCAACGAAATTGTCAACGTGCTAAAGCAGTTGAAGGCAGGAAAAGCCCCCGGGGTTGACAATATTCACGTGGACATGTTGAAAGCGGACCCCCCAACCTCTGCGTCGTTACTCTACCCCCTTTTATCCCGGATTTGGGAAACTGGACTTGTACCCGCTGAATGGAAACAAGGCCTTCTAGTGAAAGTTCCAAAGAAGGGGGATCTATCCGTATGCGACAACTGGCGCGGCATTACCTTGTTACCTGCTGCCGCCAAGGTACTAGCGAAGATACTGCTCAACCGCATAATGGAAAAAGTAACGGACACACTTCGTGACGAGCAAGCCGGATTCCGCCCTGGACGCTCTTGTGCTGACCACACCAATACGTTGCGCATCCTCATAGAACAAAGTGTCGAACGGCAATCCGAACTGTACCTCGTGTTTGTTGATTTTGAGAAAGCCTTCGACACTGTGAAGTGGAGCGCACTATGGTCTAGCCTAAACCGCAGAGGAATCCCAGCCAAGATCATCGCCATAATCCGCGCTCTGTACGAAGGCAGTACTTGCAGAGTGGTGCACGATAAGGAGGTGGGAGCACCCATCAGAATCAGCGCCGGTGTTAAACAGGGTTGCCTTCTGTCTCCTCTCTTGTTTATTCTTTTACTGGACGACATAATGCGCGAAGTGACATCATCCTCAAGAGGCATCAAATGGGGCTCGGGTATAATGGAAGACCTCGACTATGCCGACGACATTGTCCTGATTTCGCCTACTTTAGCCCAGTCGGAAGAGAAGCTAGAAGACCTTCGCGTGGCTTCAGAAAAAATGGGTCTGCGAATCAATAGGCGCAAAACCGTCGATATGAGGGTGAAGTCTGCAAACAAAAAACGTGCTCCAGGGTGACAGCTTGCAGACGGTCACCCGGTTTGTCTACCTTGGAAGCACTATAACCAGTCATGGGGGAACAGACGAAGACATCGCAGCAAGAATAAACAGAGCGAAGGCAGCCTTTGCTCAGTTGAGACCGGTGTGGGAGGCCAAAGTCCTCAAGCGGCGCATCAAGATTTCCCTCTTCAATTCCATCGTCAAATCGGTTCTACTCTTCGGCTGTGAGACGTGGAGAGTGACAAAAGGTCTCACGAACAAATTACAAGTGTTCGTGAATAAATCCCTGAGGTCGATC
>SJJU01005550.1:0-10298 GCA_012932125.1 Conopomorpha cramerella | reverse complement strand
TAGTATGTCGTGACATTGCTTTTCCTGTTTTTTTTTTTCCAAATTTGTCAATCTATAGTTACATATAAAAACTAACTTAATATTTGCCTGTACAAACAATATTTACGAGTGGGAGCAGCGTAATGAAGGGCGGACACGCCACCGCGAGACGGAGCGGCGCCAACGTTTGACAAACATTGACAGTGTTGTATACATTGTTATAGATAACCGGACGTCTTTTTAGATGGGGCGAAACAATAGGGAAAAATAACAGAACAGTGTCATAAAATGCACATCTATTGTGCAATAAAGCGTACTAAACTACTCTCCTCTCTCTTTCTCTAATAAACATAAACGCTTACTATGTACAAAAGCATCAAACCGTCCATTTTCTGGGCGACAAAGTCTAACTTCAAAAACAAATTATTGACGACTTTTAGAGACCATTTGAATGTAAAATTCATACCGTTAAGGTTGACCTATTGTGCAGCGATCATCGTATTTCATAACAAGGTCGTCTAAAAATATACCCCAGTAATACCGGCCCATTCGAATGTTGAACGTGGGCACACTTATTTCTTTATTAGCCCCTTTTCACTTGAAGTTTGCTATACAAGCTCCGTCCAGGGAGTTGACGAAATCTTTTGAAACAAAATATTTCGGTAGAGGTTTCATTTGTTGCAAAAAAAACTCGGCACAATCACTTTTCCGAATACGCGAACAGCAAAGTGCTAACAAAAAGGGTCCTATTTACGAAGCTCGCGAAGCCCCCCCGGGAGCGTTATCGACCTACTCTTCACCTTACAAATTTCATTTAGAATAGTACGTGACTAGAGGCGAAATGCGCGGCGTCCCGACTCCCGGCGCTCCAACGCTCGCAGTCCAACTATCCCGAAAGAAACTCGTTGCTCCTGAATTGGAATTACGAGCTCCGGACTCCGGCCAGAGTGCGATACCGCCTGATGCGGGTACAAATAAAACCTCGATCATTCAATCTCGCAAACGAGATCCTTTCGTGGAGGAGATCGAAAATTTCTTCACGAAAAATTTAAATTCTCCAAAGCGCAACTAACTGGAGAGAGGAATCTGGAAACTTTGCGGTACACTGGCTGGTTGATACCGATACTTACCGTGCAGAAGTAGGTAAGTAGCCTGCTCTACACAAGAACAATACCAAGCCCCCATTATGTCGTACAAAACGTGCGTGAAACAATAGCGCGAGAGCCTACGCCGAGACTCGTGTACATTGTCAAACAGCGAGCAACAGTGAGCCGTTGACGGGGACATTTTCATCCAGTTAAGTGCGGTCGTGATATGAAAATCACCGTTGACGGGACCACGAGGAGATATTCAGTATCATCATCTCGACAATGGCGTGACCTTGGCCAGATGTGAATGAACAAAAATAACCTTTACAACAACATAATAGAGTTTACAATGTCCTTGCACGTTGACAATGAATAGCGATGGCGCGTTATGTCCGCGCACGTTTCATGTATTACATGGCATAATGCTCGGACGTTGATTGCCTTTCAGTTATCGATTGGTCACTCATTTTATCACTGTAAAGTAGGAAAGTGGTTCTGAGTTCTGAATCTGTTATTGTATACATTATACTTCTGAAATTCAGGTGAATGTTAATATCATAAGTCATACATTTCTCAATGTATGCTGAGTTATACACGTCACTTCAGACGTGCTTATCTAATACTGTTCTGCGCAGTAATTTCCCTAACACATAAAATGTAATATAAAAACGCAATTGTGATACATTGACGCTTTGGTTAAATATCCAACAAAGCATCAATTGACGTGAAATTAATTTTGACATACGAACGCGTTCGTTACGGCAACTGTAATGTTTCCCATTTTATTGGGACCCCTAAATAATTCCTATGAAGGAAGATATGACCAAAATATTTGTTTTGTCAGGTTTCATCCTGATTGACAATATTGACGTTTCAAGGTGTTTTCCTACCTCAAATTCTGTACTGTTTTGAAACTCTATCCTATAATAATTGTACATCTTAAAACTAATCTATATATATATAAAAGAAAGTCGTGTTAGTTACTCCACTCATAACTCAAGAACGGCTGAACCGATTTGGTTGAAAATTGGTGGGGAGGTAGCTTAGAACCGGGAGACGGACATAGGATACTTTTACCCCGATCCTATTGGTCGCGTCGATACATAGACGGCGTTATAGTTTGTATCAAGAACTGAAATTACGCGAATGAAATCGCGGGGCGTCCACTAGTATATATTATATAAAACAAAGATGTGTTTGTTATAACACTTATAACTTAAGAACGATTCAACCGATTAGGCAGAAAATTGGTGGCGACGTAGCTTAGTACCAGGAGATTAACATAGGATGCTTTTTATCCCGTTCCTGTGGGACTTAGTGCAGTATACAGGGTGTTATAGTTTGTATGACATACTGAAACTGTTCAGAATAAAATTATCCGAGGACTCAAGGTCACTTTTATCCTGATGTGTGTTTATACGTGAGTATGTCACGTAGTATAAAAAAACAGCAGTTTATTAACCTTTTACTTCCGCCCTCTGGTGGGAAAACTAATGTTCAGCTCGAGACAGAATCGTGATTCCAGAATAATGAACATGACAATACATACAACCTTAGTGAAGGTTCACATGATTTATTCACATGATTTACAGTTCAGCGTTTATAAACTAAACGGGTCTCGCATGGGGATAAAGTACAGAAAAGATTTTAATTGTTTATTTGTTTGAATCAGCAACGCTTGAGAATAATTGGGATGAGAATATTTTTTGCTAAGCAACATTCACAGAGCGTTGTAGATATAACATCCTAGCACTAGAATATTGTGTAACAACTTGTATGAATAGTAACAAGTGATTGATATATAGGAAGGAGTTCACTATGTAATGATACCTGTGAAAAGATGCATAAATCATTATGTAATGCAAGTGTTGAATAAGTAAATATTATTCTACAATGAAGCAACAGTTATTCTTATTTCAGAAAATATAACAAAACTCGCATGAAAGAGTAACACTTTTTTTTATTGATATTAGTTGTGCATTGTAAATGTTGACGTAAATATGTTGACTGAGTATATACAAAATGTACACAATTTGAGGTATGGTGCGTACATATTTATTATTGGTTGTAGATAAAAAAACAGTGACATAGTACAACGTTTTATCTCTGATTAATTGTATTTTAATGATATCATCGAATATCCCAAAATATATTAGTAATAAATATTCTAAAATGAGTCTTTGTGGCGTCAAAATAACGTTTTCATAATGTACTTGTCGTCTAGTTCTCATCGTCAATCCGCCTGCCAAGCGTGGCGATTATTGGTATTTCTCCCCAAATTACGGATATAATTGGAGGAAGCCCTCATGTGGCAGACGATGATGAACGGTATATCCAGAGTGAGAAAGACCTTTTACTTTACTCTTTCTCCTTTTGGCGATTGGGAGATATTATGTTAATATCTCGCAACATGTTGTGTACACAAAATCATATATAACGTATTTCCTATCAATTCCAAAAAAGGAAAAAAGGCATTCAGTATAGAGCAATTCACGTCACACGTACCTTCAGGGAATTGAGCGAAGAACACATATCGCTCTTTCTATCATCTCACATCTCTGAGAGCGAGAGAGCTAGATGCTTAGAACGGATTCCGTTGGAGGTACGTGAGCACAAAGCACCAAGAAATTTCACTACAGACATGTCGCTTTTTAGGATCTATAGACTTCATGAGTCACGAGCCGTGACCAGCTGGGTGCTCCATTTCTATAAATGGCGTCTTAACTATGTGTTCAGCCATTATATTTATAACAATGAACGAGTCCACGACTCTATATATGGGACTATCTTACATCAGCTGCCAACAACTTTCGCCTACTTATTCTAGAAATATTTCAAAAATCTAATCGGCTGGCTTTGAAACGAACATTTGGATGTTTCATTGATAAAATGTTTCTACTGCATATTGGTATGGGAGGAACATACATACACTCATGCGCATGACCCTTTGTAAGTTGGACAGAATCTTCAGACATGTCATAAATTCTTGTTTAACAAATATTGTTTGTATGAACTTGAAGACGTGAAGTTGTATTATTATTTAATTATTTTTAAATTAATTATTAGTAACAGTCGGGATTATAATTATGGTATATCAGACTACTTAACACCATGTGTGATAGGTCGAAGTTCGGATATAAAGACATATTTTTGAACGCATTCCAATTTTTTTTGGAAGTTAAGTGAATGTTGGGCAGGCCTTTAGGGGTACAATAATAAGCTAAGAACAAAAAAGTTAATGTTATTGTACATTGCTAAGTGCTTCTATAGTTGATGTGATAAATAAATAAATAATTTAAACGTATTCGATTATTCCAAAATTGAAATAAGAATTTGATTATTCCAAATTTGAAATAATTACACAAGTAAATTATAACAGACCAAATGCATGTTGTTATAATTTCATAATAATATTACATCAAAATAACTAGCCACGTGCAATCAGTTATCAAAAGCAATAAAAGGCCCATCCACAATATGGATGAAATTACGGAACAATTCAAGTGCACAAAACATGGATTGATTCTATAATGCTCGTAATTGGCGGTTACATAATTACAAAATAGATTTGACCTCGATATTTTTTAAATCTGTTATGCGTTGTACCTGTTATCTAGTTAATGAATATTGGATAGTCATAGTGATGAGGGTAGATGCTTTCGATTGAAATATATGTGTGTGTGTGTGTGTGTACTTTGTTCTTCGCTTTATAAACTGTTGCCATTATACTTCAATTCATAATTAATGTTTCAACTCTAAATTCAAAATCGTCATCATCAGCCCATATTCGAACATTGGCCTCTATAATTGCACGCCACTGTGATTTGTTTTCGGCTTCTCCCATCCAACTTCTTCCAGCCACCTTTCGCTTATCAACAGTTCACCCTTTGCCTGAAGCCGTTCTACACTCCGTTTACCAACACGTGGTTAATACCGTTTAATATGTAAACAGCGTCTGTGGTCCAGTTGGTCGGATACTTGACTTGTAAACGGGAGGTCCGGGTTCGAGTCCGACTACTGGACGTGTACCAATGGGACTCTTTTCAGAGCCTATGTACGCAACGCTCGTACGGTGAAGGAACATCGTGATGAAACCCAAACCCACCCACAAGGTGTGTGAACCCTATAACGGCGATAGGCACACCCCCTGTCACGTTGGGTTAAATACGCTTGGTGAACCGTGGGGATTTGCTTTAGCCTCTGCCTACCCCGCTTTGGGATTAAAAGGCGTGAAGTGTAATAATTAATTATTTTTTTTATTATAACTGAAATATGTCATAAATTTGAGCAAACTAGGAATTATAATAACACCCCGTTCAGTATTTTCATTTGATCACTTCTAAAAAAGAGACTGACCGTCTGTCTCATAGACGGTCGTTGTCTGTCTCATTTTAATCAAAACTAACTATTAAACTAGAAACTGTTAGACACCCTAACTGGGCAACTGCTGGTACCTGGTTCAACAACAGAGCCTAAATTACATGTTGTAAAACAATTACCCGCGAATGCAATCAAATTGGCTGCACAGTATTTTATCAAAAACAACGAAGCGAATGTTATTTAAAATATTCAAGGCACAATAAAAATCAGAAGCATATCAAATCTAGTGTGCCACAAGAACGGAACGGCAACATGGAAACGTTTTGGACAATCTCAGACGCAACACGTGAATTTCTATTTTAGCTTGCTTTGTATAGCAATTCTTTGTTATCAAAGCTCAAACGCCCGTGCCAGATATCAAGCTGCTACTGTACTACGTGGAGATGTAATCACATTCACCGAGTATGGTAATTAAACAAATGACCACGCAATGCAATCCGATATGCGCACGCGCCTCGCTGAATAAATTGTACGTGTAACACCACCGTTTGAGACTGAAAAGAACACATTTTTTATATTTGATTTGTCACCTAAAGAAAGTTAGTGACTTTTGGATTCGTGATGACTATGAGTCAAATTTTTTTTTTCTGTAGTGCTTTCAGATAGTATGACGAAACGAGGTCCAGCTGTTCGACAAAATACATAATACGAGAATATGAACAAAAGAGAGGACTTTTATCTATATCCTTATCCTAGCTGCGAGTTCGAAGACGTTTTAACTGAAAGAAAAAAGTCAAAATGGTGCTCTCACAATCTAGTAGACTAGTTAGATACTAAGGTTTTCTGGGAATATTCCGTAACCTGGCAACCAGCGTGCCCACTTTGCGTATTAGAGGGTAGCGCTACTTAACCACCCCAACACCTCCCAAACCCGAGCAGTATCTGTCACATGTCACTCGTGGCTGTGGTGTAGGGGTTAATCTAAATATTTTTACTATCTCTCGCTTTAAAATCACATTCAAGGAAAGATTTAGGGATACCGCCATAGCATTGCAAGGATTTGGCGATCAAAATCAAATGTGATTGATGAAATGATTTTTCGGTATCGTCACATTGAGTCAGTTGTAGTTTATAAGCCTTATGCAAAGAACCGAATTTTCTTCAAAATCGGAAAAAACCGTTTTAAACTTAGACTAAAAAAATCTTTAAAAAAAGTACTTCACAAAAGTATACAGAAAATTTCAGAAAGATTTTGCCTAAAAAACTAAATATTATCTAACTAGAACAAAAGAGTTGGAATCAATATAAAAAGAATCTTATGCGAGAAGCTACGAGCCGTGAAGACTACGATGCTGTAAGCGATAGGGGCCGAGTTTCCGATGGGAGGGTTTCACAACTTTTTGCTTTTGCGATACAAAAGAACGGAGGTACTTTTTTAAGGAACAACACCATGACGCCCACGTTTTATATTAGTCTTGCGAAAGACACCATTAAGCGTTTGCGCAAAAAAGGCAAGACTATAACTGACCGACCCATTACAATTCATATGTAGGTTGGTAGGTACTCAAATTTAATAAGGCAAAAAGTACTTTCCATGACGCAATTTTATTGCGTTATTAATGAGTTTTATAATCTTCAATGATAACTTTTCTTTTTATCGGTTCCTTCAAGAGTTTTCATCGCAAATATAAATTTACAACCATTTGACACCCTTCATGTCGTCTATTTCATAGTAATTTCGAAGACATTTAGACACGTACCAACTTACTTAGGCAGAGGATATACATCACTTTCAATCCTCAATCCATCATTCAATCCACATTCAATTAGAGTATAAAAGTACTAAATGTATTTGTATTTATTACATTTCTTATACGTCGAGTATTTTCTGATGTACTATATCAATTTGTGCTCGTTTACGAGAGAGCGAAATACATTTCTTGTACAAATGAAATAATAAGGACTTGTCTTACTTGAGTTAGCTTTGCACAATAAAACCTGAGTTTGTCTCGCGGGAGAGCATTTAATGTTGTAGTAAAACACTTTTTTATTTACCGCAGGGCACATTCTTGCTAGTGACGTTATTTGCTGTGTAAACTAACGCACAGATAAAATGTAATGAACAGGCACGCTCTAGCTCACTTAATTAAGAACACACTTCTCCTTATTTGTTGACTGGTTTCTCATCGGCTTCTTGCTAAATATTTATACGATGGCTTTTTATATAGGTATATATAAATCTATGTTTTCAAAGATGACTTTATCTAGAAGTAACGTAATTACTGTATTCCGTTATTGGTATAGTACAGTTTTTCTATGTAGTTTAATCATCTCCCTGTAGAACTTTCGTTCGCCAGCATGGCAGTTGTTTACGAATGAAAATATTTATACTAAAATCTCAAAGAAGCTATGTACGTTACAAATGTTTATGGCCTTTATGATTGTTTATGCGAAAGGATAGACAAAAAAATACAATAAACTCTGACCAAAAACAACAACGTTTACAGTAAAATGAGACAACAATATGTAAAACCATGCAGGAGTGAAAGAATAAGACAATATCTTCTGTCCCTTACTGGGTATATCTGGATCTAATCTGTCAAGTTTGTAGTAAAAGTGACAGTTTGGGTCCAGACGCACATCATTTTCCATACATTTTAGTAGAAAAGAGAAGTATATAGTTGTGTTTGCTCTGAGATAATAACAAACACTCGATGTGAAATTATGGACAAATGCACTTCCGGTATACTTTTTTATACCTATTACTTGCTTGCTACTGATGACTTACTCATTCGCGGACACTTAATTTAAGAAAATCTATGTATTTATTTGTTATCTCGTCGACGAGGGGCGAGATGTGTCCGTGAAAGGACTATTACTAATAGTCTATGGATAGTATTTAAACGTGCATCAAAAAAGTCTAACCTAACCTAACCAAAATACTGACTTAGGGACAAAATTACTGACTTAGCGACAAAATTAATTACTTTTCTGCTCAATTAGTAATTTTGCTGCTCAACTTATTATATTTCATAGTCTATTAGAGTAATAATCTTACTTTCGCTGACATTCGACTAAGTAAATAGAAGAATGACTGCAAAAAAATAACATTAAGTATAGCAAACTCTACGGGTGCTTAAGAAGTCTTACTTCTCTCTATTCGATCATTATTAACATACTAAACACTTAGCAACATTCATAAGTCACTATTTCGGTTAGTAACCCGGTATAACTCGGTCGAATATTGTATATTGGTAAAGGTCGCGAAACTGGTTACAATCAGCCCGCAAGGCCTAGCGGCGCACGGGCGACCTTGTCGACACGCCTCTCTGTTAACATTTTACTCTATTTAGGGAAAAAATATTTATACAAGCCATTAGAACTGGATGTGGGGCATTTCGGTGTACCTACGGTCTACCAAGATATTGGTATATCACCAAGTTGCAGTTCCTGTGAAAGTCACTATTAGGCAAGAAGGACCTTCTTTCCTTTTCACATTACGAAAGCTTTACCTTATTGATATTTTAGTTACATACATACACTTCACGCCTGTGTCTCAGAGGGGTAGGCAGAGATTACAGATCTCCATTTGTCACGGTCCTGACATACCCCTTTCGGTACATCTACATTTATTTTATGCATCTTTTCATACATGATCTCAGGTTTTAATTACTTATTTTAGATATTTACACAGGAAATGGCATCAAAGCAGATAGACCACTTTTTTGTACGACTCTGTATAGAATGCAACACAAACATCTGGAGATACAGCATGAATAGGAGTGCCAACTTTTAATTCAGGTTCTTAGTCTTAATGAACGAGTATACTGCATTTTTCTTTTCTTCTTTTTTTACAAACACAATGAACAAACGTTTGACCACCATCCTGCTTGATCTTGAGCAGCGATGTGGTCTATGGTAGAGTTCATTAGTTACCTATTTACCCGTAACTTGAAGACCTCCAGACTGTACCATTTCGAAATACAGCACGAACTTGATTGTCATAAAAAAAGCGTGTGTGCTGTGGTCCAGCTGGTCGGATACATGACTTGTAACCAACCGGGAGGTCGAGGGTTCGAGTCCGGCTACTGGACGTGTATCAATGGGACTCTTTTTCAGAGCCTATGTACCTACGCAACGCAACGCTTGTACGGTGAAGGACAACATCGTGATGAAAGCCGCTCACCACAAGGTGTTTGAACCCTATAACGGCGATGGACTCACCCCCTGTCACGTTGGGTTAAATACGCTTGGTGAACCGTGGGAATTTGCTTTATCAAATGCCTCTGCCTACCCCGCTTTGGGATTAAAAGGCGTGAAGTGTGTATTTTATTGATTTGTCGTACTGACATAATCCCCGGCACAAAACCGCAATTCCAGACGTCGTCATAGAGTCCGCGGTGAAAATAAAGAACAAATGTCCCTAAGGAAGGACAATATACTAACGACGCATGCGTCCGATTTGTGGCGGGATTCAGATAAACCTTAATACAAATCATGAACTCGTTGAAATTTCCAATGCGTACGTTACTTAGTGTTTTATAACATTGAAGCGTCAAGATAATTTATACACATTTCCTGATAATTTGTGACGATAACGCGATCCTACAACGCGACGAGCGAGCCGGGAGGTTACAGCTTTGTTATTAATCTAGACTAACATTATGAAGAATCATTGTATTGTGTGTTTGGTTTGAATAGGATCTGAAACAACTAAACTGTTGAAAAAATCTGACACCACGGTGTCCACGGTGGCCACGGCCAATCTATGTTGTCCCTGGCTGGCTAGTCTAAAAAATAGGAGCGTTATTAAAACTCCAATAATGTAATTAATCGAGGAATAGTACCTACCTATTACATGGTTATATTATACAGATTATATCAGTTTTGTTTCTAAGAAAAGATTCCTTT
>SJJU01005549.1:0-16783 GCA_012932125.1 Conopomorpha cramerella | reverse complement strand
ACTACAGCGGCACCAAGTTCGCTACAGTCGGTTTCCATGAGAGCCTCTTCACTGAACTACGGGTGAGTATTATATCTATACCAATCATCATCATCATCATCATCAGCCCATACCTGTCCACTGCTGGACATAGGCCAATATTAAATAAACAATACGTCGTTGTTGTGTTGGTTTGGGATTTAAATCTAAATAATAATCCATGTCTATACCATTAAAGATGATAATTTTATACTTGAAGGATGTTTGTATCGAATACACTCAATGCCATTGTCAGCGGGCGGTGATGGGTAGTCGGGAGACACACGATCATTTTTTTTTTTTAAATTACTATGAACACGCCTTTGACCACCATCTTGCCTGATGTTAAGCAACGATGCGGTCTACGATGGAGCACACTTGTTCAGTAGGTACCTATTCATCCGCGTCTTGAAGACCTTCAAACTATACTGCGCAGGAAACACAGACTCCGGCAAGTCGTTCCACATCCTGGCAGTAGGCACTATGAAAGTGGACGCAAACCGTTTGGTTCGCGTAAATGGCAAATCCACTCGGTACCCGGTATTTAATGTATGAATGGCTGAATCGACGTTTCATTGTCAATGACGACCCGGTGAAGGTGGCGGTGGACCCGGGTAAAGACAGCAACAGAACTACACAAGGTCAAAAAAATGTCAAAAAAAAAAAACTCTACATTTAAAGTGGCAAGCTGATCGGTGAATTTTTGTTTTTGACATAGGGTTCTTTTAGGGAAAGTTGTTTGGTATAGTCGTATCGGCTGCGTGACTTTCTCTAGTTTCGCCAACGATTTAACGTCGTATATGCCTATATTTTATTATTTTTTTTACTAATGGACGCTCCACTAATTCACTCGCGTAATTTAGTAGTACCTGCATCCCAAATTTAGCGTTTAGATTTTTCATAAAAAAGTATGTTCCCCGTTAGTTCCCGTTGGAATTTTGGGAATTCCTTCCTTAGTGCACCTCTAGGGTACCTAAGCTAAGTCCAAATTTCAAGTGCCTACGTTTAGCCGAGTCAGCTTTTCCTTTTACATATTATATATTATTATTTAGATTTAAATCCCAAACCAACACAACAACGACGTATTGTTTATTTCACTTCCGCATATTCGGGCGCTGTGTATTGGTTGATCAACAGCCTACCAACGATCTCCATATATAACCGATTTAATTGCGATTTATGTAATTCAGTCATTTTTAGTTCGTCAAGGTAAAAGTACCGGCTGTCTCGCGGAAAATTTTCACTTCTAGGTAACTACTTCCTATTAATATGGGTAAGGCCAGCCAGGTACTAATTAATTTAAAAATAAGTTGTAGGTAATATTTCAGGTCGATAACCCAGCCAAAAATAACTTTAAAAGACCTTGACTTTAAATGATTACGTACCTACATGTTTGGTTTGACACTGCCGAAGGGTCGGGAAACCAGTCGTTCATGCATTGGAGCTACCTTATTTTGATGTTAACAAACCTTGTAACAGGGAAGTGAGGGTTTTTTTTAAGTAGGGCACTCTTACATAATTACTCGCACTAACACAGAAGTATTATAATAAATCAATAATTCACTAAATCCTTTTTAGCTGAACCCTACATCTCGTCTCTTACCGAATTCTAGGTACTGTGTCTCTAAACACATTTGTACAACAATTTTTAAGGGAAGTGGAATTTTTATTTGTGTGCAAAAAATCGGGAGCACACTTACATGATTTTGTGCACACAGCACTAAATATCTCGCAATTATGGAGAGCTAGCTGGGTAAATGAAACTGCATTAAAATATAATAAATATTATTAGTAACTCATAAAGTACTGTTGTATTATATTTGATATTACTACTTTTTACGACTTTCGTATACCTATCATTAATTAAAGTTTTATACTTATGACCCGGATTTTTTGCTCACGGGGGTATTTTTCGTTTCAATGAATTCAGTAAGGTCCACAGAAACAGTAGACTAAAAAAAGTTATTTCCTTGTCACCGTGTTTAAGAAATATTGATATCCCAGGCGCACGGTCACAACAACATCCACGCGACACTCGTGTGCCCGTACTACATAAACACGGGCATGTTCGACGGCGTGACCCCGCGGCTCATGCCCATGCTGGAGCCGGACTACGTCGCCGAGACCATGATCGACTCCATACAGAGGAATGAGGTCAACTGCATTATGCCGGGCTCTGTTCGGTACCTGTTGCCGCTTAAATGGTTAGTGTTTTGTTGTACTAATTAATGTTTTATATCGATGGTTTCCAGCCAAAAAAGCCTAAGCGACATTTTTGTCCAAAATGAGTTGAGTATGCAGTTTGGATCGCCTTTTTTTTCTGCGTCGATTTGTCTAGGTTTCATACCTATATGACGTAGTTTGATGTCCCTTACGCGGTAGAGATTTTGTATTTTTCTCCCGAAACATTGCTTTATTTAAACTTTAAGCCACTGTCCTGTAAAATTACTTAAATGTCGCTTAATTTGTGGCGGGAAGCCATCGATATGTATATTTGTTAAAACTCCAACCTACTTATTCAGGGAAAAACACTACTTAACGGATTTTAACGATAGGTGGAGACATAGGGCGCAGCTAGTATGTCATATTATCCACTTCACTTCGCTGAAATAAATCTGTAAACGGATATTGATAAAATTTTGTTGAGATAGACCTTGATCTCTTTTCACCGGCGATAGAATAAAAAAATAAACGCTAAGATGCGACTTCAAAAGTTTTCCACATGTTGCACCCGCATTGAACCTTCAAAAAGATCGGGCGTGACACCTAATCTTAAACTACCTACCAACGTAATACATGATCTGAGATGTATGTAAATAGAATGCATGAGTTGCCTTCCTTTCCTGGCATGTTGTGGCTGCCGACTATGGGATCTGTATTTAGATGTATACTGGCTATAATCTAGCAACTTGTAACTGAAGGCCCATATTGACATTCATAACTGATCCTAATGTTCTGTCCACCCCCTTTTGGGGATTACGGACTTGAATGAATATATGTATTAGGTTATAATACCAGTGGTGTGCACACCATATAGGAAAAAAGACTGTGCCTACCTTAGTATTTTGGCTACCCGACCTAAAATTAGAGTTATCTTTTTTTGTTGTACTCACGACATAGGCTAACGAAGGTCCTGTGTTTTGTGGGGGAGTAGATATGTAGGTTTATATTATTATTGTACTATATTTTCTAGACAAGTTACCTATACATAGGTGCCAATCCTTGGAGATTACTGCCTACCTTGTCATAAAAGCCAGTGCACGCCTCTGTATAATACTAAAACTTGCTCTAATTTCCCATTTCTTTCCTAACACATGTGCGTTTCCACATTTCAGCCTCCTGCCGGCAAAAATGTGCTGGGACCTGATGCACCGTGTGATGAAGGGGCCCCAGTCAATGATGGAGTTCAAAGGGAAACCCCAGGTTGCTGGTGGTTAAAAATTCTGCGGATACGCAAAGGAAAGGGTTTCAACAATGTTGTATAATATTTGAACGGAAATTGTTGAGATATTGAGGTTTTTGATACAATTCTTAAAAGCATTATCTTATAAGGGGCATTTTCACTAGTCATTCGGGGTGATAGATTTCTGTATGGCCCGAATTCGGTTAATCGTTTTGTTTCTATAAGTATGACCGAGATTCTTTAAAGACGATAGTTCCCTCATACCTACCTATCTTTTATCGAACAAGTTATAGGCTGATGACATTTATTGGTCGTTATACCGGATTCGGGGGCTAACCGCATACAATATAACGACCAACTAAATTACCAATGGAAATGCGCCTTTAGAATTGTTCGATATCTTTTTTTGTAATGCAATGAAAGTGTTTGTGTGTATTTAATATATTGCATGGATAAACATGTAGATAGGTAGGTATAACATATTGAACAAAATCTAAGTAAATCCAGGTAGCATCGACCTCTTACGGTAAAGTTTTAAATTTGCTATCCAAGGAAAAGGTACCTACTTAATGGAAAGTTACAAAAAACAAATGTTTGACAGAGACCTAGATATTAATATGCAAACAGTGAAAGGAAAGTCAATTCGCAAAATCTCGCAGCTACCCAGACCATACGTATTTGTTCGAAATAACCCCGAAAAAAAAAGGTAAGAATGAAACATGCATAGCATAACGTACCTATAACGGAGATAAGGCCACACCTTATTTATGTTGGGTTTAATACGCTTGGTGAACCGCAAGCATTTTCTGAGCAAGTGCCTCTGCCTACCGCGGTTTGGCCAATTAAAATTGTGAAGTAACTATCTACATTTTTAATTTGCATAGTGAAAAAAAAATGCGGCCAAAAAGAAAAAGAAATGCCGAAAAGTGTATCATGAATTTCATATGGGCATATAACTTATATAACTTAAGTATTCGCTTTTTTACTACCGGAATTAGTATTAGTAAATAAGTAGATAAATAATAATGTATAAGTACTTGCAATGCTTGCAAATAAATCGACTTAGTTTATTACTGCAACCAGTAGTATGCTGATTCTATTTGCTCGCAAGTGTATTTCAATAAGATGTATAAAACAGGGTCGAAATATATATGATGTTAATTAATATAAAGTGTTTTTTTTTACTTAAACGAACCTTACATTCAATGACTGAAGGAGCGGAGCAAGACCTTCGTCGTGACTAGGCTATGTTAGACTCCCACTTACTAAAACCATATCAGTAGATGATAATTAAAATATTTCAGGGATGTTGTTGCGACCCTAAAGAACACTCGAGCACAGTACCAGAGAGTAGCAAGAGTACCCTTACAGATCGTGGTCGTTGCACCTTATATTAAGGCACATATTTATAATGTACACATTATCTTTTGTATGTGTGTATCTTGTTGGCTATTCTTAAATATATTCCGTCGTTTAAAAAATAACTGCCATAAATATTCTGGCCAAGATATCCGAACGAAGGGAATTCAGGGACAGGATTAACACATTGAAGGACAGTAACATAAACACAATAGATGTCTTATTTTTATGACGCCTACAGACGTTCATTGTCCGGGTAAGAGTTAATAAAAAACAAATTCAATAAATAAGACTAGTTTTTTAATAACTATCTATCACAATAGTTAGAGTAGATCGTAGAAGTAGTCGAGGCCTTGTCCAAGCTCCCATATTGCGATCCCGGTGCGGTACTCCCGGGCAAGATCCAGCCGCTTTTGTATTGAGTATAGTGATGGGAAGAATACTTTCTTTGTCCCTTGAGATGTGCTGCAATGTAAGAAATACTGATTTATAATAATATCCCAGGACATTTCAAACACTACCCACAATGCCGCGAAGGTCACAATTGATTTTGTTTCTTACAGTAATTCATTCTTCTTTCAATATTGTGGTACGACTCCAGCGCCATCTACCTACGTCAATTTCCACAGGCCGGTATGTTAAAACTAGCGAACATTATATCTAGATAGAAACAGAGAACCGAGAAGAGTGTCAGAACCCGAACCTGACATGGTCATGGGCACTTTCTAGCCTGACGGCTGGGATTAAAATGGACATATATAATTTTATCTACATATTTTTTATTGAAAACAGTTAACTTACCGTAGTTCTATGTAATTCTCGTCAGTATTGTTACTGTACGTTAGTACTTGGTTACTTTTGGCGAACTTGAGCAGCTCTATATACTCTGTGCCGACAATTGGACCGCCACCGTTGGCCGTGTACGAATTACCATAGAAATTCAGGCCGAGGAGTATTTTCGACCTCTTTTCAGATGTGTTTTCACTTAGATCGTTGTCTATCAGCCTGTCTATGCAGAGCTTCATCCATTGCAATGGTGCATTGGCTCCTGTTAACAAAAAACATACATGGTAGAAATGATAATGGAATGTATCGAAATCGGAGAGTGCTATCGTATCCGCTCTCTTTAGAAAAGAGCATTTCTAAGCGATACTAAAGGAAAAGTCGATGGAAAAGGACGATTCCGCGTTGACAGACCGTCCTTATGATGAAACATGGTTTAACTTTAGTCTGGGTCTACACAGTTGCACTATCTCATTCAAATGTGTGAATGAAAAAAAAAATACGAGTAACTACGACTAAAGTACTGGGTTCAGTTACAAGGAGTAATCACTAGTTTTTTTTTTACCGTACAAAATATCGAACAATTTATTTACGATTACATGGCTTAAAACTTTACTAAAAGTATAGACAAACAAACCTGGATTCTGCACACTAGAGAAGTCATAAGTCATTACAGAAACTGCTGTCACATATGGATAAATCTCGTTAAATGCTTCAATGAAGAACTCATCGGCTACATAACCCCTGTATGGGGGGTACACGAGAATTGTACTCAAGTCTTCTGCGGACATTTCCAGACCTGGAGTAAAAATAGGTTATTTAATACTTCTGAAAAACATGGGTATTGTCTCAACCCTACGGGGACTGCTATATTAAAATTACTATTGTGTCTGTCTACCCCGTTTTTATGAGTGTTAAAACATAAAATAATGTCCTATTAGAATGACTTCAATTTTGTACTAGCGACCCACCCTGTCTTTGCACAAGTTATCACTGATTCTTTACTGTTTTATGGATGTACATTGGATACATATTATAAGCCTTCCTCATGAATTACGCTATCTATAACAAAAAGTATCTAAATCCGTTGCATTGTTTTAAAGATCTAATAGGGAGGGACTGATTTGTTGGATTGAATAGCAAAATAGGTATTAATAAAAAATATGAAAAGCATCACATCGCAAAATAATTTATGAATTAAAGATAGGGTTTGGAATATAAATATATTTGGTTTGGTATAATAATATTTAGAGTAGGGTTCAATAATATCTAGAGGTAGACAGTCAAGAAGTGTAAGAGAGAAATATTCTGATTTTTTTTAGGAAATAAAAATTATGTCCATGAAAGTTTTGTTAATTTAGCCATTTTAAATGTGTGATACTGGCCTGAACTGCATTATTAATACATACAAAATTTACCCAAGCAACATGTTACTTACCAATATTCTGTATAAATTTAATGGATCTGTCCACATATTTGCCAATTTGTGACATAATTTCCAGCACAACACCATCAAACTTCCACTGTTTGCAGGTCTTCATTATTTCATCAATTAAGGCCTTCTGTTCCTTATGGGCCGTGGGTTCCATAAAGAAAGCTTTTAGATCTGACTGCTGCCAATTTTCAAATAAAATTCTTGGTACAACTGGAAGAAATAATTATTTATTATTTTAAGTATGTGCCAACAGAACCCCCACTTCCTACCCCAACCTCTGTCAGATTTAAATCATGTTTATTGTATTCTATGGGATGGATATATTGAAAGTCAAAGTCAAAATTTCTTTATTTCATCGTTATAAGTGAAAAAAAATACACTGTGTTTTTTGTGACATTTTGATTATGCTGTTAAATGTAAAATAAATATAATAAGCTCTGCACCACTTACTATGCACTAACAAAAAGGTTTCATATTGTCGAAACCTTGCTGAATGATTTGTCTGTTGCTCATAAAATTTAAGACTGTAATTAAAAAAAATAAAGCTGGTAACAAAAAAACACTTGTGAATCAATTCTAAAATAAATTGAAAGATTCCAATATTGTAGAACACTATCAGTCTAGACCTACTAGAATCTGCTTCTTACATGACGCTGACTATAGCCAGTTTCCACACTTGAAGGGTTAAAACCAATGTATAATTAATAACCAAATTAATTACGTACTTCTTACATCACTTGTATCACCCCTCTGCTTAACAACCTTCATCCACGAATGATCGACATCATGTAGACCTGAGATTATATAGATTTGAGCGCTCTGTCTCTTAACCTGAAGCCACACTGGAGATATGAAGTTAAATTTACCAGCCCAAAGCTTAGCGACATCATAACCTTTGTTGTTCCACTGAAAAAAACATTATTGAACTAAGTATGAGAGGTACTATAATATTACGTACTTATACGAGAATGCATATTATTTGCGAAGTACATAGTAGTGATACTTTCTGTAAGTAGTCCTATAGTGTTTACAAAGAATATGATGGCTATTTACCGGCGTAACGTATCCCAAAACATACTGATCGAAGTTTCTCTTCGAAACATCTTTATGATAAGTGGCGTGATACTTGAGTATATCCTTTACTGCTGGGGTTTTCTCAACTAGTTTACGCTCTACAACATTATTTTTTCTTGGTCCTTCTTGGGGTTTCACGCTTTTGTTTGATTTTTTATCTGAGGTAGGTGGCGATAACGTGGCCAAACAAACGGTAAGCAATATCAACAAACACAATACAACACTACGATTGAGTTTCCAAGGAATCATTATTAATAATTCGTGTCAGACGCTGTCGTAGATAAAATAAATCAAGGTATTTTCATTTAAGAGGTGGCAATAATCGAAAAATTAGCATACAACGAGAATGCAAAATATAACACACCGCAGAATATTGATTTTATTTATCAGTTGACATTGACACATTGACGTATACTTCTTTTTTTTTTAATGGGCTGTGCTTTTTGTCTTGTTTGTCCACAAAGCATCGAACTTTTATAAACTTAGAGAATAAAGTGCAGTAATGTAACTTGTATATAATTTATAGGTGATGTTATATGTTATTTTAAGCCGTATGTTCCATTTTTAACGATTTACCACGTGTGGTGACGGCGACTAGAATATATGAGTTAAAACGTAAAAGACGTGAGTTAAACCACAGCAATGCTGCGATCGCCAACCCGCCTGCCAAGTGTGAGCGATTATATTACAAGAAATCATTGGGGGAGACCCTCGTCGTAGCAGTAGACGCCATGCGGCTTATGATAATGATGATGACCATTTTAAAAGAGGTTAGTGAAGATGTTGAAACAAGTAATTATTTAAAAAAAAGCCGGGATACTCTCCAAGATTCCTTGTCTTACTAGATCCTAAGCATAGGTTGAGTTGTTCCGAGACGTTATAATTTTTCGGTGTTAAACAAACTTTAAAATTTATTTGTTCAGAAAATGAGCCATTTAAATTAATTTTAACTCGAGTGTATCTAATCGAGTTGAGATTAGTCTCATTTGAAATATTGAAAACTAACTGACCCGGCAAACGTTGTTTTGCATACATATACATTATAAAAAGTGTTTCTATTTTCTTATTCGTATGTATTGAACTTATAAACCTTCCTCAAGAATCACTCTATCTATTAAAGAAGACCGCGTCAAACTCCGTTACGTATTGTTAAAGATCTCAGCAAACATAGGGACAGACGGCGCGAGGCGGCTTTATAGTTTCATTCTACCACTGATATTACACCGACAGGGCTACTGGTTATAGGTTATTTGAGTCCAGAGGTTCTCCAGTAGATAGTCCCTTTATTACAGTCAAGTACTTAGGTAGGTTACCTACGACCTATCTAAGAATAAAAATAAGCCAGTGTTGATAATATCTAGGCAAGTATTACCTACAAAGTTCATCATCATCATCATCATCACCAGCCCATACTTGTCCACTGCTGGACATAGGCCTCTCCAATTGCACGCCACTGTGATCTGTTTTCGGCTTCTCGCATCCAGCTGCTGCCAGCCATCTTGCGTAGATCATCAGTCCACCTTGCCTGAGGGCGTCCTTCACTCCGTTTGCCGAGACGCGGTCTCCACTCGAGAACTCGTTTTCCCCAAACGGTCATCGGTTCTACGGCTAATATGGCCGGCCCACTGCCACTTCAGCTTGCTAAAACGATGAGCTATGTCGATGACTTTGGTTCTCTGTCGGATCACTTCATTTCTGTTTCGATCCTTCAGAGAAACGCCGAGCATAGCCCTTTCCATAGCACGCTAGGCGACTTTGAGCTTGTGGGCCAGCCGTGCCGTCAGTGTCCACGTCTCAGCTCCGTATGTCATTACAGGTAGGACACACTGATTGAAGACCTTTGTCTTCAGGCACTGTGGGATCGCTGATTTGAAGTGTTGAGTGTTGCCTACAAAGTTACTGTTTGATAATTCTTAAAGGTCTAATAAATTTAACTGCTTTAGGTAGGTACGTCAGCCGTCATAATATATATAATGGTGATTTCCACAATATTTTTGACAAAACTTGTATTTGTATAGGCATTACTTGGGTTCGTCATAGTCATAGAACCTAGATAATATTATGGCGATTTCCATGTTAGGTAGGTACATTATGAGAAAACTTTGTACCTATATAGGTAGATATTGAATTTATAATTGAACCTCTTGGATAGAAAATTCTCGCTATCGTCGCTGGGCAGATCATATAATATGCTACACATCACCATCTGCTACATACACACATCGGGACCGTCATCTAGATTGTCTCATGGAAGCTTCCATATTATAAAGCTTCTAGGCTTAGAGTTGCTCCCACACAAGACTGACGCCTTTATAAATAAATATTTCACAACAACACCCACATTGACTTCATCCCATGTTAAGTAGCTAAAGCATTTGTGTTATGGAAATCAGACAACGAGATATATTAATAAAAAAATAGTAATTTTTTACTTATATATATATATTTCGTTTTAAATACATTAATACTTACCTACATAAATAAAACACCCAGACACGTCCAACAAGTACTTAAAAGCTCATCACCTAAGCAGCAGCGGTGGGAATCGAACCCACGACCCTACGGAGCAGAGTCAGACATGCTAACCACTACACCAACGCTGACCACTTCACCTCCGAATCTACAACCAGTTGTACCACCGTATTTCTTCTAGCGGAGGCGTTACGCTCCGACAGTCCTTGATTTCACCTATAGGTAACACAATCATTGTATGTCATAGTTAATCGCCGGACCCAAAGTATAGTAAGGCTACCTATATTCTAAACGACTGCAACCTTCATACTACCCAATAGCTAAGCAGCTAATAGATACGTGCCTACCGATCACACACACACAATGTCTGACTACGCTTTAAGTTAGGCAACCATAATTAAAGTAAATAAACAAGCAAATCATCACGTGCGTAAACACAACTAACACACTAACGACCAACAGATAATTAGCATAATATATCGTGTTACGGAAGTAAAAGAAAGTAAAGGCATTAAGGCCCGGCGCTGCCCCATCGGACTTGTAAACCGAGAGGAGGTAGTTCAGTGCCTTTTGAGACTTCGAGCGGGAAACATGGCTCCGCGGTGGACGATATTATTTGTAACTTTCGCGGCATTATGTCTAGGTAAAAAAAAAATAAGTGTCAATTTGTGGAGAAAAAAAAATATTGCGTTACGTTCAAAACCTTGGAAAGTTTAACTTTTGCCTCCAACTTTCGGAGTCATTATGCCAAATGATCGGGCAGATTCATGCATTCGTATACAAGCGCTGTTGACCGATGACCGCATGTGGATTATGGAAAGTGAAATTAACTCGACTTTTATTTGCAGAAGCTCAAGGTAAAAGTGTTAACAAACGGAGCCTCAACGATGTCCGGTGCATAGAGAGCGGAAGATTTTACAGGTATCGTAATATTACCTAGTTACCTACCAAACTTTTTGTTAGATGTTTTGATGGACATTATTAGTAGGTATGATAAGACTATCATCACTACTATTTAAGTACTAGGTACTAGTTACCGTGGTTATTAACCCTTAAAGTCGCTATATGGTTTTTAAACCATAATAAACAGCTTTATGTGCATGCGTATCGTTAGTTCTACATTTTATATCGATGTAGATCGAGAACAATATTCTTCAAAATTTTCTTGTCATTTGTAGAAACAATACATTAAACAACTATCCAATAATATGTAGGTAATTTTATTGACGCCAGATCAGTTATTAGACTCTTGCCGCTAATAAGTACCTAATAAGTGTGTATGTTTACTTAAAAAAATAGGATATTTAAGGGATAGACATAGGTGTTATATACAAACGGAGTTTTATGCTATAAGAAATCCCGGAAAAAAATATTTTACTTTAGTTTTGTTAATGTAACGTACGTTTAATTTTATCAGGTATATATTCGCCGACAGTTGGAAAGTTTAACTGTTTTTACGTTCATTCGTTTCGTACCGGAAAGTGTATTTATAAATGTATTTATTTAATCTGTACCTGACAAAACAACGTCAACTTCCTTCATTTTATAAAATCGTTAACTATGCTATCTACAGAGTTCAGAAATTATGATCTAATGAGTTCTGAAATTCACGTTGAGAACTTAAGCTCTACTTGAGCGGGTATTATGAATAACTCGTAACGTTATGTCATCTGGTAAGATCGACATAGAGAAAAGTGAAAACTTACACTACACTGGCTCACGACTGGCTAGCTAGTTTGATAACGGTCAAGCGCCCTAAGCATAAGTTGCGAATGCAATTTGTGCTGTTACAAATTGTTTGATTATGTAGCTGAGGTTAACTTAGGTATTTGTGATTTTTCGCATTTATGTTTAGTTTTCCTTTGCTGGTTCTTCGATACCATAGCATATATTAAAAGTATTAAAATTGCAAGAAGCATTTTGTTTATAACATCCTACATTCCGACCTGAACAAGGTGGGAAACAAGTTGTGATTATCTCATATTATTTCTAAAGAAGGTACGTCGGTAGGTTTCTATCTTCTTTATTACAATAAATTACTTACTAAATAAATCTACCTGATTGTAATAAATCTTTATCTTACTATTATAATACTTGTATTTTTTTAAAGTATCAAACTAAGTGACTTACCAATAATGGCGGAATAGCTATTTCGAAGATACACAAAGTCAACTTAACTTGCCATTTGTATGTCAAGTACGCAATAACCAGTTCAAGTAGACCTGTAATAACCGTTGTGTAAGTGACAACGCGTTTATTGGTAAGGGGGTTAAAGTTTCAGTAACTTAAAGGCCGGCAAATTTTACGTCTATTAAACGAGCACAGGCAAATCATTTTTTTTAGGAAACGCGCACTGACATGATATTAAAAGTTTAAAACGGGTATTACAGCGCGAATTTTAACCAAAGACAAGCATTCAGCTTATCTCTATCTAATCTTCGCGCTATTTAAACTTTTAAGAACACAGGCAATTTGGGCAGGCTATTCTATTACTCTTAGGCTTTTTTTAAGCGCAAGGAAAAGGGCGAAAACTTGCCCACCGCCGTCGCCTCATCAACGGCGATGACAACCATGCCCGGCGATATGACGGATATATCGGTTGATGGTGATAGGAGAGAGTGGAGATACTGTGATGTAGACGCAGAAGATGAGGCGGTCAAGTCAACAGACACGCCTGCCTGACCTTCGTTAACCCCGCCCGAGACATGTTCTCAAACCAAGAAAGACGCGGCATGCAATTAATATGCGTTTATAGTGAAATTTGGTTTGTTTCAACCAATCAATATCTTGATAATTCCTTATTAAAGCTGGGTCACAGCATACGGGTCGATCGGATATTTGTAATGTTTGAGACTCTATGGACCCTGTCACATAGAGACCGATAGTGTGAGCGGCTTTCGCTCCCCAGAGGTTCAATCCCGACCCGCTTTCCCGATCAGGTGGGTAATTTCACTAGTGTTGGTGGAAAGTAATCCGTAATTTCACTAGTATTTTTACGAAAGTAAATAAAACAAAAGTAACAATGCATTATATAACCTAAGGGATATCAAATCGTATACGCAACCTAATAATCAAATCAATTAACAACCTTTATGTAACACATTTTTCTACAAAACGGAAATAGGTTAATACTATACACACATTACGTTCGCTTTTTTAGACACGCAATTTTATTTCGCGTTTGAAACTTTGTGTAAAAATGGCCGACCGCGACCGTTTCCGCGGGAAATTTTCACGCATGCGCAGCGCAATGTTTCCCTCCAATAGGTTGATGACTCGCCACTTTCCCTGCAACCTTGACTTTACAAATGCATTGGAGTGTTTTGTTTTTTTTTCTATTAGCGCCATTTGCATTTCCTGCACATCAAACGGTCGGAGGTGTTTTAGAAATCCACTTTCGCTGTTTATTGGAAGTTGGAGGCTGTGATTACGCAGCTACATCACTTCCGACCTGCGGGTAGGTGCCTACTACCTAGTACAAATTATGATAGATTTATTGCGATATAAGATACTTTCTTGTAGGAAGGCAAGGCCTATTATGTAAGAAGGAAAGTACCTAGATTACGTTAGCTACCTGCTTATTTAAATTAGGATGCGTAATCAGGTACCAATTAATAGACGATTTCGATTCATTAATTCGACTCTAGGGCATCTTATACAACGTTAAGTTTAAAATATTAGCGAAATCGAGAAAGCCATGATAACAAACTACTTTTCCCAATGAACCTGATGTTCGAAACGATAAAAAAAACCACCTATCCATACAAAGTGGCAATCAGCCGATCGGTAAGTATGTATGAAAAAGTATGTTTCTTTTTTTGTTTTTAATATATGGTTCCTTGGGAAAAGGTTTTTAGTATCATGAGCCGAGTGACTTTCTCGAGTGTCGCAAATATTTGTAATTTAATGTTGTCATCTCGTGCTCTTGTCCCATAGAAACCCAGACCGACCCGACAACAAAGTATGGTCGACTGACGAGTGCGCAAAGTACTACCTATGCCTTGAAGGGGACGTGTTCGAGTTCCATTGCTCGTCGGGACTGCTGTTCGACGTCAGCCGGCAGCTGTGCGACAAGCAACAGAACGTGCACAACTGCGAGCTTACAACAGGTTTAATGATCACATTATTTGTACTGTTATTGCTATTTCACCGTCGTTTTTTAGCTTTTATTACAATGTATGTATGACAATACTTAGGTATCAAAATCACCCATACGCCTCAGGCAAATAAAAAGGAAACTGACAACGACACCATGTAAAAGTTTCACTATATGACATTCACGACTTACTACATTCTTGCAACCATGACGTTAAAATTTGTCATAGCTAATTGATAAAAAATAATATTCATATATTTTGTTACCTAATTAATGGTGTAAGTCTTCAGAATCAAACACTATTAAACGGACAATATTAAACGAGCTCGCAAATCTACTGCTTATGATCCCCCATTAATAGGTACAATTGAAGAAAATAGTCTCCACACACGCCTTATTCATATACCTATATGTCATAACAGTACAGAAATCTAAGCATCTGCGACTACCCTTCATCCCATTACAAACAAATATCATCTCTATTCCTGTTCCACAGAATTGATAGTCCCGAAGCCGTTACTGGAGGCGGCAGCCTGCGCTAACGAGACCCACCTCGGCTGTGCCAACGGAGAGTGTATGCCCGCAGAGTACTTCTGCGATGGATCACAGGACTGTCCAGACTCTTCCGATGAAGTATGTCCGATCTATAAACACTTACCGCTTACTAATAATAAGTAACTAGTGGACGCACCGCGATTTCATTCTCCCAGTTTCCACCAAGTTTTAAAATCTTAATTCCAAAATTAACGTCTTTTGTCATATAAACTTCGGACCCCCTTTTTTTTTATCCACTTAGGGGATGAATTTTGAAAAATCCTTTCCTATCTCCCGTACATTACATATTATCATAAAAAAAAAACACTGTGCAAAATTGCAGTTTTCTAGGATCAAAAGTTTCGGCTGAGCATTGATGAATCAGTGATTAATGATGATCAGTCAGGCCTTTGAGTTTTATATGATACCTATGTATAGACTTTTCCCGTACATAATAACCTTCGTAGCGATCGTTGTGGTGCGCCTTTGGAAAGGCCTGGGTCTAACATTGGTCGTCAGTGGGCTAACATGATGGAGTAGTTACTTATTTACTACGACTATTTCTTTCGAATACACACGTACACTAATTAATATAATCGCTATCCCCGTAATTAATACTATAAGTTATAGGTAGGTACTTGCACACATTAAAAGTGTCTAGGGATCAAGAACATTTTTAGCTCTAAAAAAATCTAATTTACTTAAATCAAATCTAATCTTCTGAATTGGTCTCATACCTAATTCCCCATGCCTGTATCAATGACTTAGCATTTTGAATAAATTATGAAAGAATTCAGTTTTTGTAAAATATATTCTTGATTGCAATCTTCTAAAATGTACTTGATCCCTAAACACTTTTGATGTATGTATCCCTTTTTGTCAAATGATAGAAAAGGACGAACCATCGTCGGTTAAGTTGTACATTGTTTAAATTTGTAGTAAAGGGGGATAACTATTAATTAGGTTACGACTAAGGTTTGTGTCTTGGAATAAAAAAGGTTAATAGGTATGTTGATTTTGAACTCTACCAGCTCTAGGAAAAAGAAAAAAAACATGATATTATTCCCGAACTAACGAGATAAACCAGTCAGTAAAAAATGGGTCAGGTCATGTTACTTAGCAACATCTTTAGACCTCTACATGTTATCCACTTAACGTATGTAAGAAAACCTGAAATCAAGAGCTTACAAAACATTACTTATGTCCAAATGCAATAATTCCAAACATTTGCACATGCTTACACAACACTGAAGAAATCAGATATACATATAAAGCTATAAAAATACGCAATTTACGCCACCAAAATGCCTCGCAAAATGAGATGACATTGTAAATATAAAGTGCAAATACGCCGTGGTTTCGAAACGGTAATGATTCTTCAAATACCAATGGGGTTAAATACTCATTCCATTGTTACTCTTTTTGACAAGACCATGCTTTTAAAGGTTACAGCTTCAATAGAACATCGGATTAATTGAGTGATGTGCACAAGGCTCTTTTGCTCTCAGTACCATTTCGTAGCTGGATTTGGTAACTGGTTACGGCACGGGAATAAATAGACCCATTTCTAAGCTGACTACGTACTAATTAGCTACGTATTAGGTGCATT
>SJJU01005547.1:0-13697 GCA_012932125.1 Conopomorpha cramerella | reverse complement strand
AAAAAAAAAAAAAAAAAAAAAAAAAAAAATACACTTCACGCCTTTAATCCCAAAGAGGCGTAGGCAGAGGCACTTGCTAAAGCAAGTACCCACGGTTCACCAAGCGTATTTAACCCAACGTGACAGGGGGTGAGCCATCGCCGTTATAGGGTTCACACACCTTGTGGTGTGCGGGTTTCATCACGATGTTGTCCTTCACCGTACGAGCGTTGCGTTGCGTACATAGGCTCTGAAAAGCAGTCCCGTTGGTACACGTCCAGTAGCCGGACTCGAACCCGGGACCTCCCGGTTACAAGTCAAGTGTCCGACCAACTGGACCACAGACGCTACTTACAAGTAAAGTAATATTAAGCTGAAATTTTATACAATTTCATAAAAAAACATTAAATGAATGCAACTTTATAGAAACATACACAGTATATTATTTTATGTGCGCACATAACTTGAGTTTTTATATAGCAATTTTATGAGAATATTGACGTTAACTCCAAGGTGGTTCAATTTACATTTTCAATGTATTTCTTTTACTTTTTAGTTGAACTACTGTCCATATGCCGCTTGTTCGTAGATTGTGTTCCCTTTAAAAGTAGTAGTATAAATGTAGTGTTATTTCTTTAGAATGCAATTTCAAAAGCTCTGGCTGTTAGCTCGTGCTACAAGTTTTCAGACCTCTTTCATTTTATTGCAATGAACATTATGCACAAATGTTTTAATACACTATATGACACTTTAATAACGGTGAAGGAAAATATCGTCATAAAGGCGCAGGACGAAAGACTCACATTATTGTTTGTTTAACATGTGACTGTCATCCCCACTTTGCGATAAACGACGTGAGACATAAATGTTTATTTACACATGTTTGTAAAAACACATTAACTATCCTTAGATAATTTGGTTTAAAATTTAGTCTATTCAATAACATACATTAGCTAAATACGTCTGAAATAGTAATAAAATAAACACAATCAAACTGCTATATATTCATTAGGTTACATTTATTTATGTTCCGTCTATTTGCACGCGACCTTCATTATAACAAAATAAATTATTTGTATTGGATACTCACGATTGATTAGAAAATACTTTCAGTAGTTCAAACTATTCATGTCTAGAATATTATGTTACATGTGAAACATTAAACTTGGCATTCATAAAGCGCTAGTGCACTATATTATTATAAGGGTATTACGGCGCGAATCAAAGATAACCATATGTAGCTTTCCTTCGATGTTTACTCGACATTTATTCAGTGTCACTAGCTGGCTGAAACGTCGAGCATAATATACACCGCTTACGCTTTTCTTTCCTCTTTATCATATTAGTAATCCTATAATGTAATACCAGTGCGGGTTTCTTTAAAAAACGCTAGTGCACTGCTATTAAATGTCTCAAAAAAGCTGGTCAAATTTACGCCGAATTCGGACAAACTTGTCAACTAAGTAACTAATGTTGTAACTTTTTATTAACAATTATAATTGCCGAAGTGAAACTTTGAATGTCTTAAAAACGATATTCTACAATCGCGAGCAACGAAATCGAGTCAGTATACAAGGAGAACTTTCATCTGAAAGAAGTAAACTGAGTGTTTTTCATTGCTCGTAAGTATACAAGAAATAGTTTCAGCAGATTCTGCCTTTAAATTATGAACATATCTACAGCCTTCAAAATAAGGGTTAACGACATCCGCACGATTCACGATTGAATCAATCAAGCATAGAGCTGGCTGCCATTGTTGTTCCATAACAAACGAATCTCAAAATGCAATAGTTGTGTTACCATTGTATATCGGATTCTTTGCCAAAAAGTATCGTTGCCAGGTCACGGTTTATGCATGACCGAGCTGGACTCGAGCCAGCAGGCTTCTTTAAGTACCTACTTGCTTACACAAATCTTTTAATGATATTAAGTTATTATATATACAGTTAAGTTAGTTTATATACCGACATGTATGTATTAATTATGTACAATAATCCCTTTGGAGTCATGATGAGGTCAAGGTTGTATATACAATGCTAAACATCAGCGTATACGTTTATTGTAAAGGTTTTAAAACATATGTACATACATAACATCATGAATGTCTCCTACGAAGATGCTTTTGATCTATAATAACTCATCGAAAACATATTTAACCTAAACAATTCTACGGCCATTCATACAATCGACGTAGTATTTATTTATATTTGCGTAATAATCCATTAGTAACAAACATACACATCTATATATATAAAACAAAGACGAGTTTGTTACAACACTTATAACTCAAGAACGATTCAACCGATTAGGCAGAAAATTGGTGGGAACATAGTTTAGAATCAGGAGAATATTATATATATTTTTTCCCGTTCCTGTGGGACTTAGTGCAATATAGAGGGCGCTATAGTTTGTATGACATACTGAAACTAGGCGAATGAAATCGCCGGGCGTCCACTAGTATTAAATATTAACAAGATTGACGAGTAAACTCCTCAGTTGACGAGTCTGCACGTCAATTTTTTTTTTCAGTGCAGACTGACACATTGACACTAATGACAGATGCCAGCGCTAGTTGCTGTCATTACGCATTATCCCAATACCTTCCCCTTTACGGGTGTAACAAGCGTTTCTTCGCATTTACATTCTTTTTTTTATTTAATCGGAAGGAGGTTTGGTCTCATATTGCCGACAGGTGAACCGAACAGAGACAGGTGTCCGGATGTGATTAGGTAGAGGCAAGTTTGTCAGACCCTTTGAATTGATACATAATGTACAGTAAATTTCAACAGCATTAAGAATATGGCAGCCTGGCACTTGGCAGTTCTATCTAACTGATTTAGTAAGTAACTAGAGAAGGATAGAAGTACAAAATGACAGGTTGTCAAGTATATTCTACAACATTATAGGCTGGACACAAGTACCTATAAACCTACATACTTATCGATAACACCTCTTTTTCGCGCAAGTGGGTAGATTTTATTGTGGCTCCAGCAGTTTTAGGAGCATATAATAAAACTTTACAGTTAAGTAATTTCTGTGTGTATGTATTTGTGTCGAAATAATAGTAAAGTAAATGAATGATATTCGTAGGTGTAAAAATAAATAAATCAACCATAATGAATTACAAAAATAAAATATACTTACTGGTACTCATCTTCTTCTTTTCTTTTTGGTTGATAATTTTTTACAAGTCGCCTGCAACAAAAATAAATGCACATTTTATAACACATTTTGGTAAAATATTGATAAATTCAACACTTGCTATAAGATAATTTGTAAATACTTTCTTTGGTACCACGTACGGGCAGGACGTGTCCTCTGAGGGGTTCATTAACAATAACTATTAAATTACAAATTTAAAAAAATACCCGATTTTAAATGTTCCGTGTCGTGGCCTTTCATTTGATACCCAGTTGAACATATTTGTATAAAGTCAACTTCTTTCCCCTCTTTCAACCCTCATAACTTTTGAACAAATTATCCATTTTTCATTTAATAAACAGATTCTATACGTGTCGTGCTCTTTCATTTGATACCCTACTTGGACATATTTATTCAAGTAAAATTGTTCATCCCCACTCTTTCAACCCCCATAACTTTTGAGTGGGTGAACAGATGTACCGAGTTAAGAACACGCTCGATCAAATTAGCTTTCAAACAAAAAAAACCGCATTCAAATCGGATCATCCGTTTGGGAGCGACACATTCACACACAGACACGTCAAACTTATAACACGGGGGTTAAAAAGGATAATGGGGTAAAGGCGTTAAATATTTCTTAATGAAATGTAAATGACGAGAAGACAAGGAAGGTTTTTTTGTTATTATTCAAAATATATATTTACTTCCTACGAGTAGTGTATTAGAGCCCAGCGATTTCATTCGCGTGGGTATAGTACTAACTAACGTTTTGCTCATATAGTCTCTTTTTACCCCCTTAGGGGATTGATTTTGAAATATCCTTTCTTATCTCACGTCAACATCATAAAATAAAACCCTGTGCAAAACGTTGGCTTTGTAGGTCTAAGGGCTGGGCTGGATGTTGATGAATGAATCCGTCAGGACTTTGAGTTTTATATCTGCAGATTTTATCTAAAAATGTTACATTTACACAATCACATCATCTAAATGAGAGAAACGTACATTGTAACGTTACGATCACGGCGTGTGCGGTATTTTTAATTCAGAACGCAGCGAGGGATTCATCGTAAAATACGCAGTTAAACAAAGTATTTTTCTTAACGCTAAAGAAAAACGTTGGTTTCTTACTAATAACAATTAGTACAGTCTTTTTCTTCTTAGGATTGTAAGGTAACTTTAAAAAAAACGTTAATATATGTACTGTGTGGTTCTCAATGGAAAACTCACGGTTTGCAAAGACCCCGTGGGACTTCCGGAATAAAATATAGACCACTAGCTGACCCGGAAAACATTGTATTGTCAATATGTTCATGTTATTTTTTTTTTCAATTAAAAAGTAGCCTATGTCATTTCTCAGGCTCTAAACTATCTGTATACCAAATTTTATGTAAATCGGTTCAGTAGTTTTGGCCTAAAAGCGAGATAGAAATACAGGCAGACAGACATTCGCATTTATACACAAGTACAAATCATTTCTCTTTACAATAATTATCCTCTGGTTCCTAAATTGTACAGGTAATGAGAATAAAATCTAATACGTATTCGTGTTTGTTGTGTGTGTTTTCTCCTTCTGGAGGGATGTGTAGAGCATATTTTAGAGTCAAGACAATTTTTCCAGCAACTTTGACCATGACAATTTTATTGGGACTAACTAATAAGAAGTCTGCCAGTGTACTAGACTACATGATTGTCGGCCTAGTTTTTTATTAGCCCAGCAGTTCAGTCCCGGACTTAAAATACGGCCCCCGAGTGGTAACGACAGTATCGCGGTGATCCAGGTTCCATCGTCATCATATTGTGTGGATGCCTTGATCGCCCCTCATCCCGAAGAAAGCCTAACGCGATTAGAGCCACCCTGTAGTGGATCAGGCTGTTCCGGGATTCCCGGAAATAAAGAATCCTACTTAACCTTGCCGTTCTTCAGCGGTGGAGTATCCAAAACACTATAAAAAAGCCTATATTTTCACAAAATCTGAGCATTTGATACATAGTACACTAGGTTAGACACGTCGCAGACGCAAATTATGCAAAATACTCTATTAAACCTAATCTTTAGATATTAATGAACACTTATCAAAGCATTATGGTACTTCCAAACCGGTTAATTTGGTATTATGTAGGTGAGCCAAAATCAACATTTAGTCGTTTATTCCGTTCAAGGATCTAATATGAAACAGGAATCTTTTCAGATTAATAGTAGTCAATAAATATCGATACTGTTGGAACATGATCATTAAGATAGTAGTATAGTCATAGGTAATAAGTATGTATTATACATCCCTACGTGTATATTATCTTATACGGATATTAGTCATTTAACAGTTATATTTTGGCAAAATAATGAGAACCCACAAACAAAGTCCAAGTAATACAATAACACTGGGTTGATAATACACCGAAGGTGACAAAGGTATGCCGTTATCAGTTGAATCCCTGAACTTTGTGGAATTATGGCTGTTTCAAAGTCTGTAATCATTTAAATAATAACGAGAAACAATTTTTAAAGAAACGCGCACTGACATTATATGAAAAGTTTAAACCGGGTATTAATTACGGCACGTGTAACTGTGTCGAAACGTCGAGCAAACAACGAAGGTAAGCTGAATGCATATCTTTGCCGTAATACACTGTTTAAACTTTTAAAACAATTACAAGAATGCAAAATTTGCCAGCTTTTAATTATACAAAAAAAAAACTTTTATAAACTAGATGTACCCCGGCAATTTTACCCGCAGTTTACCCTGTTTCCGTGTAAAATTCAGGATAAAATATAATTAGCGCGATCGTGATTGGATATCTCCAATCAAACCATAGTATCGCGTTTCAAAATACTAGGATATAACGTATCGTACGTGCTGCAACAACAAGTTATTAAGGAGCTTCTCAGATAGTGTTCGACGTCAAATATTTTTGTTCTACTCATTTCGAAGAAACTTTCTAGAAATGGGTAGAAAAAAATATTTAACTGACCAAATTGCACCTCCAATAACGGGGCCTTATTATTATGAGCGCAGACACGTTTTAAGTTATATTAGGCAGCTTGTTAGTTATTGTTGGTTTTCGTGATAGACAATTCACTTGGATTCTAATACACATTTTATATAGATGCTTTAGTATTAACTGCTGATGACGATAAGAAAGCTTGTCTATTCTTACAACAGTATCTACCAAAAGCGATACTAATTGTTTGCTACTAGAAGTGAAAACATTTTTTTAGTTCCTTTTTAATCCGAATACGGCATCAAATCATTTACTTAACAATTTAACAATTAGGTAAAAAAATTATATTTCTAAGACGTAGGTGATGATTTCTGACCACTAAGTGTCTAGTTGTAAAGACGTACCTATCTATCAATACATAGTATAAAAAAGTCGCCTCCAGCTGTCTATCCTTATATATGCTTAGATCTTTAAGACTAGCCAACAGATTTTGATGCCATTTCCTTTAATGGACAGAGTGATTATTGAGAAAGGTTTGGTTATAGTGTATATTGGCAAAAAAATATTTGCCAGGTCATCTGAGTACTGTACAATATAGCAAAATTTCCACTAGCCGCTCCCACATATATGAAAGGTCCTATAAAACGTTTTTTTTTTTATCAACACTCAATAGACATGTTTTCCTAGTCCGTCATGTCAACTTTTCACACAACAATACAGCTTATAATCGCGTGGCAATTGTTCAAAGATTGAAAGATCCGTTTGTGGGAACACAACAACAATGTGATAGGGAGTGGCGACATACCCATTCGATACCTACTATAGGCGAGATTTACGATGCCGTCGTCGCCCAACCTATGACATTCGTCAAAATAATTCTGACCTACACCAAACACAAACTATATTGTAACCGACAGACAGTACCTCAACCACACGTACCAGTTACATAACAATGACATTAATAACGTTACTACAAACATAGCACGGCATATTTATAACTCTCTAAACTCGAGTCAAGGATGCCGTGTGTGTGAATATTATGCACTAGCAGACCGCCCTGGCTTCGCACGAGTGAAATGTTTACCTACTATATTATGCATGTACTTAAGACATAAACCTTCCTCTGGAAACACTACATATATTAAAAAAAACAGCATCAAGTTCTTTTTCGTACCGTTATAGTTTATTATCCATATTTGTGTATGTATGAATGAATTAATTTATTATTGCAGACTATACATTACAAATAAGTAATTGCAAAAGACGACATTATCGCTCAAGTAACCTAATCTATACTAATTATAAAGCTGAATAGTTTGTTTGTTTGAACGCGGTAATCTCAGGAACTGCTGGTTCGAATTTAAAAAATATTTTTATGTTGAATAGACCATTCATCGTGAAAAAAACGGGAAAAATTATTCATCCTTGAAAGCTCTCAAGTTGAGAGCAAAACCCTTGCGTGCGCTGCGAAAACGGTTCAAGATAACAAAAATATATGTGTGAAAGAATTATACCTCTTGAAATGATCTAAAAAGATGTCCACGACAGTATATGTTTATCTTTTAAGATTAACTGACTAGAACCGTTTTATAATAATAAACTTTGGTCGAAATTAATGCATTATTTGCTATAATATTATAAAGAGGAAAGGATTGTATGTATCGATGATGAAGGAACGAAAAAAAATCGAGTAAAACCGCGCGGTGCAGCTAGTTTCAAAATAATAATGGACTTTGGCAGACAAATTAATTGGGTAATAAGTGTAATGTCCATAATGCCCATAGGGGGTGGACTGAAACTTTCACTTTTGATGCCAGGAAGGCAGATGAAACTTCGAGAACTTTATAAGGGTCAAAAGGGTATTCAAAGGCTCGCATAATAAAAACATGAACGCCAGCAACGTTGCTTTCAGTTCTATTAAATACACGTATCTATCTATGATCAATACATAGTATAAAACTAATTCGCCTCCCGCTTTCTGCCCATATGTATGCATCTTAAAAACTACGCAACGGATTTTGACGCAGTTTTATTTAGTAGAGAAAGTTATTCTTGCTTTCTATGATTTATATGTATCATCATCATCAGCCCATACTTGTCCACTGCTGGGCACATAGGCCTCTCCAAAAACAGGCACGCCACTGAGATCTGTTTTCGGCAAAGAATCATTGTTAATACTTACTGTACAATTAGTAAATGTATGAAAACACCAGAAACTCACCTAAGTTTTGTTGCATATTCTACTTCTATTGCACATCTTTCTTTGACAAAATTTCCATATTTATCTAAAAACTCGATGCCTTTGAGTGTGTGGGCCGATAGGTTATCGTACTGATCCTGTAACAAAAAAAAAGTAAACATAAATATTGGTTTAAATGATATCGGTTGAAGAACGTGGCTGTTTGTTTATTTACTTATTTAAGTATACAAATGCGGTATGATATTTATACAATAATAATAATAGTTTATAATTATATTTAATGTTTATACCACGGTGGTATTACGGCACGAAATTATTCAACGATTCAACATTCAGCTTAGCTTTATTGTATGCTCGCGGTTTCGGCACAGTTACTTTATGTAAGTTTATATAAATAATTTAAAAAAGTCTAATAAAATACACTTCACGTCTTTTGATCTCAAATCCGGGCAGGCAGAGACACCCGCCAAGCAAATTCCACTGGTTCACTAAGTGACAAGGGGTGAGTCAGTTAAAAAACACGTTTAAAAAAATAGTTTAAATGTGTGGGCTTCCCACAACATGATCGGTAAAAGCATCTCCGACCCTGCCAAACATTTTGTGTGTGGTTTCTTAGGAACGTCATATGTCACCATTGGCTAATGGTTCTGCACAGAATTTCTATCGCAATTGATCCACTATTGCTTAAGAATAGTTTGACCACTGTAACAATTAAGACAAAAAACAAATCTTTTTTTTATTTCACATTATTTTGCGCTGGCCAATAAGAAGTCAGCAACAGGGCAAGAAATTAAAATTAAAAGCGAAAACGTTGACTAACTAGTTGAGGTATATCAACTTAAGATAAATTTGTCCGAATTTAGCGTTTATTTGACCAGTTTTTGAGACCTTCGCTAGCACTGCATTTGCTTTGTTCTAATTGTTGTTACATTGTATGAATAGGTACCACAGTACAAGAACGTTAACGAAGTAGACAATTCACTAATAGTGAAAAAAAAACAAACAATGTCTCCCGCATTTCAATGTCACTAGTAATAAAATGGAACACACGTACAATGCTTTTATAATGTTTCAATCAAACAAAGGAAACATGATATTGAGTCACAACGGGAAGTTAGTCCCTCCCGAAAGATAAACGAGTGTCGCTTTATAACCGAATGATGTTGGCAATTAAAGATAAATATTTGACACAAATAGAAAATTGAAGTGTACATGATTTTTGAGGGCCTACTTCTATATGTGACGTCATCGTCATGTAGTAAAAGGCGTGCGTATTTGTATTACAACTACTAAACTGTATACCTAACACAAGTACGCTGGACAGGCTATGTCAAACAAAACTACGTTTGTTTTTGTTTCATCATCATCAATCAAAGTTTTCCTTTCGATCGCCTCCGAAACTGACACATTTAGGGACACACAAATAAACAGGGAGTTAAGAGAACTTGTCAAATTGACAATATCAGTATACAACTCTAAACATTAGAGTAGATAGGAGTTATAGTTTGAGTCTTTATATGTGGACCCTTTTTTGACAAAATAGTAAGATACGGTCCAACATTTTCATTTTTGAAAACCTAAATAAAAATCTTCATCATTTTCAAATAATTTGAATTTACATTTGCAAATACTTTAGCCATGGTAATGCTATAAAGGGAAAATCTTTGTATTTTAAAAATAATACGTGAGTATTATACAAAGTTTAGCTTTAGTTCTAGTACGCAATAGGTACAAGAAAATTACCATACAATTTCACAAAACAGCCAATACCGTAAGCGTCTATACATACAATTGTCCATTGAAACGAAACCAGCGGCACTGCATCAAACAATACGATATTACATATCTTGGATCCGTGGGCTTGTATCATGCAAAATTCATGACCACCTACAGAAGAAAGCAAACGCAATAATGTCGAGATAGATAATAATGCAAAATTTCTAATCTGACTATAAACGCAACGCACCGACTAATGAATCGATGAAGAATGTGAGGCGGGCGCGATGTTACACTTCTTGTTTTTAATATATATGACGCGTGAAACGTAATTGGGGAAAATTACTCCCATGGCCTATTGAGCCTAAACATCCTAGAATGTTGGCCGCGATTGGGAAAGGGCAGCGTGGGTAGACTCCAAACAAGGCGGTCCGACGATGTGGCTTTAGAGGAGGCTTATGGCCAGCAGTGGACGTCAGTACATTATCATATAATCTACATGAATATTATTAATATTATCCCATTAAGGTTTAGGCAGAGGTACCGACTTTACACCATAGGAGAGACTCAGCGTACAACCTCTAGTTATATATACGTATATAGGTACCAGTGGCGAAGCTACCTAACAAACCGATTCCCATCGGCTTACTTTCAAACTTACAGCTTTACGGATGTATATCCAGATGCGGCGCATTTGGTACCTAGGTAAGTTTTTCGTCTCCGTCCTCCAGATCGGACATCATCGTTATGACGACGTTAACAATAATGCCATTTCGTATAACTATGTTGTTACGTACGATGGAACCGGAAAGGCAACTCAAAGCGATCATTGGTCAGACATTTTTATTCGCCGTAGTTGCACTAATACTTTATACAGTTTAAGCCGATGCTAGGAGTGATGTTTAGGATCAATAAACTTGAATGGCACGCAGTTATATACAAACTGCATCAATAAGAGGAGTTAGTACGACTAGTTTTCTATGAACTCGTTTATCAGCCGTGTACATTGTGAATGCAGCTTTACAACACCACGATACATTGGTTCGAGGGTGGTACTCAAGTTCGTACTTGACATTCCATGGATGTTGGTATCAATCGTCAAGTTGATAGGAACTGGTAACGTGAAGAACCCCAAAGTGACTCAAGCAATAATCGAACTCAAAAAAATATGTAGGTATGTGTGAGAACATCGTTTCGAACGGGCTCTATCGTTAACACTATTATCGTTAAAACTAATTGCAAGGCAATCAAATAGTGTGTGTGTGACACGGCGCGGTATATTAACAAGAATCTACAATTACAAAAAAAAACGCCAAAAGGCACAATTTATTAGCGCAGACAAAAATGTTTGGTTTTGTGCGCAATGACAGTTATATTCCTTAGACGACTAGTCTATCATTCAGCTGGTATCTCGGCTTTATGATTATGGCACAGTTAAGAATTAATGCTATATCATAGTGGAACGGTTCTTCTTATAGTTAGTCTTATTACCCGACCTCGGGTAAGCAGTATACCGTTGTAATTTACGGTCACGTCGTACATTGCAGCCCGTAAATCGCTCGACACCGCAGAGATAGCCATCGCAGGCGGGTCCAGCTTGCGCTTGCCGGGAGACAGTCAGAACGACAGCATTCTACGACTGTCATCGCACAGGTGGACGAAAAATTACTGAATCATCTGGTCGCAAAGTTTAATCAAAGTAATTATTTTATTTCGCCGAATGGTTATCTTGAATACATTAATGATAAATCATATTATTAAGTCGGCAGGCGAGAGGCTGTCGTCGCAGTTATTGGAGAAATCCTGCAGTTGGCTAGACGCAAAGAGTGTTGAAAAAAACGCGTCCATCCGGCTCGGGAGCCTCGCCTTGCACGATATTAAAAGTTGAGTTGTTATTCCTGGACTTGTTATTCTAAGCCTGTTTGACCAGCGGCGTAGGGGACTTCAACCTCGCAATGTTATTAACTGCAGCGTTGCGCCGGCAACGCATATTTGCAATCATCGCCGATCAGTTTGTCCATAATATTGTAAAATATGTAAGCCACAGTTGGATTGAAATCCGAGATTATTGGGAAACTTCTCGGCAATCCCTTCGAGAAAATTGGCTCTAGATGCTCGTAGAGTTGCAAAACAATATTACTATAGCAAACGAGGAGTCAACATTGCGACATTTATCGATAATTCCGTGACGCAATTGTGTAATGGGTCAGGTATTAACTGTGATAAGTGCCAAAAAATCAATATACCTACAAGATAACATGAATTGTTCCTATCGTTAGTTAGGAAGCACCGTCTTCGGGAAGTAGCGGCGCCTAACGCCAAGGAATGCGCGCACGAGTCTCGTGGTGTCCATTTGTATGCTACACACGCTAGGCCACAGTAGCGGACACGTGTCAAATGACTGCCATAACTAATTATATAAATATAACAAACGTCTATAATACAAATTATGCGTGACCAACATTCAGACAAATGCATGCCGATGGCGGACCGCCTCAAGGACGCGCGGAGGAACAATACCATCAGAAATTGTCTTATGTTTGATTCTTTACACATTAGACAATAAAATGTCGGTTAAGAAGACTAAGGTTTCAATGGTTCGAAACATTTGCATTGCTAATGATGATGATGTCGAGCACGACAGTTGAACGTAATAGAGCGTATTCTACGACAGCTCGCTACGGGGAATTTCACACGTGTCAAGAGTTTCATAACTGAAACGAAGAGTATTTCTAACACATATCGCCGCCGCCGGTGATTTTGGCACATGCATTCGGGTCGTTGAACTTGTCAAAGGCGCGTCAAGTTATGAAGCATTAGTGCGGTCTGCCGATGGCCGGTAATGGCGCACAACTGCCTGCTACGCTGTGTAACCAAACACGAGCGAGCACCAACGAACGGTTTTACTGTTACTGTTACTCATCGCTAATCCTTTCGTGAGAGAACTTTCGCGTAAGATTCACTGGAAATACCTCACTATATGGTGTTCAATGGTTTCTTAACAAAGTATCGACACGTTTTCCTGCGAGATACGAGGTGTCTGTTTACACATAAGGCACGGCACCGCTAAAGCAGATAATATTACAGGCCCTGTCATACGACAGGTGGGAACCTTGAAACGTACATATATGCGCGACAATACCGAAGAATACATACATGAATAGGTACTTTATCTAGTGTTCAAATACTATAAAAGCTATATCCCTATCTCACATACAAGATTGTTACAATGTTACAAGAGAATTCGATAAGCAATCTCTATCATCTATATGTATAATACAATTATATTGTAAATAAAGATGTACCTAGGTATTATGAATGATTACCAAACAAATCAAAGATCAATACCTTTTATCTTATCTGAGCGATTGATTCAACATGAAATAGTACGCACATTGCGCTGTGATAGTGAGTAAAAAGATGAAAGCCTTACCATAAGACAATTAATAGTTAAATAAGAGCTTTGTTGCCACATAACGTTATTTTTTTTTGCGGAGATTTTTTTAAATATACCTATAAAATGAACTATAAACGTTTGCATGTAGAAATATAGGTACTAAGTGCGGGCCACATAACTACAAGGATCGTAAGTTTCCTTTAATAGCTACATTGGAAGTTAAGATTAAGTTTCAGTATTTTTCCAAACCAAAACCTTTATTCCAAATTTTCTTTTCTTTTAATATTTAATTTAAAAAACCAAATACACGTAATTCTTATACAC
>SJJU01005546.1:0-22268 GCA_012932125.1 Conopomorpha cramerella | reverse complement strand
GTGCTCGGCGCGCCCGGTGACGTGGTACACGTGTCGCTGTTCAACTATAATTTAAGGTGAGGAGGTGTTGGGTAACAGAAATGTGAAGATTTCCTTCAGTGCGTAATGTGTGATGAATAAATGAATAATGAAGTAAGCGGATGTGGTCCAGCATGGGTTTTTGTTATACGAGTGTCGTACAACACAAACCAATAATACCTTTTACACGTAGTCTTTGACCATAAATTAGAGAAGGGACAAAGAATAAAATTAAACCCTCAGCTCAATTTCTAAAGCTTTCTAATAAAATTTCTAAAGTCGAAGGTGGAAATCGAAGTATCAAGTACTATATTCTTCAAGTACTATAGATGGGTAGCACTGATCAATAGTCCACTTTGGTCGTCGAAGTACCTACCCTCGACGTATTTTATTACTTGTAAGCATTTACCGAACAAGCAACTAAACCAATGAACCAGGTTACAAAGCTGCAGATCTCATATTGAGATTCTCGAGGGACTCCACGAGTTCGGCGGTCGGGGCGAGAGGGGCGAGCGCTCCGAGCGGGGCGAGCGAGCCCTGCTCCGGGTGTGCGGGCCCGCGGTGCGGGAGGCGCGGGACCCGTCCGGCAAGTTCCTCGCGCGCCAGGCCGTCGTCTCCAAGGGTGCCAACCTCACAATACTCGTGAGGAGAGCGGCCGTGCAGAATACAGACGATGAGGAGTTCGTGGATGGAGCATTTGCTTTTCACGACGGTAAGATATTTAACTCTAGTTACTGAGGACTACTTCATAAAAATGTTATGAACAACGTCTCTTTGTCAATTCAGTGTTAAGTGACAGGGCGACATAGGTCATATTACTATTTATTAGGTTTTATGAAAAAATCTAGAGTCAGGATTTTTGGCGCGTTACAGCAATCACACGTATTCATATCATCATCATATTCAATATGATTTCATGATAACTTGTTCTGTATTTTCCTTTCATGAATTTGTGTCAGGTGCTTTGTTTATTAAGCGACATCAAAAAAGTAGGATTTCTCAGTTCGACCGTAAACTTAAATCTTTTGCTTTTTTTTTCAATATATGTTCGCGTATAACTTCGTCGTTTATGAACCGAATTCGATGATTATTGATTTGTTGGAAAGAAGATTTGATGATAGCATATCAGATAAATCGAGGGGTCACTATCATAGGGGTTACTAGTACGGCTTGAAGTCGGTTCTTTTTTTAAAGTTATGATTGAATTGTGATACCAAATCCACATTCTCGAGCGCAAACTTCCGAGAATAAAGTACTCTTTAAATTGTGTAACGTATCTTTTTAAAACTCAATGTTCAACGATCTTGAAAGTTCTCGCTCGAGTCTGGATCAGGCGTAACCTATATCCATCAGAGCAAGAGTTAGTTAGCTTCAAACTGTAGCTACTTTGTATTTCCGGATGCTGTGCAGGGAACTACCGTAATGTATCGTGAACTGGGATGTGCGTTGATCGCTCTCCATCCTGGGAATGGCTGGGGCCACCATGTATCTCAGACTGTTCCTCCTCCTTCCTCAGCTGTAGTGGCCCCAGAAATTGGCAGCGGTCTCCGTTTGGGTTTCAATGTGTCCCACATAATGTCCCCCGCCAGTGGCGGAGTATCAAAGATATTTTTCCAGATATGACAAGTGTCCCAGTTTCTTCCAATGGTGTGAATCTTACCTTATTCCTTACACGACCAGAATCTCATAACAATTACTGATGTTCCTTACATCAAAATCTACGATAGGCTACTTGAAAAAGAGCCCATGGCAAAAGCCATAACAGGCAAAGTAACCAGACAATACCTTTTCAATAAAAGATTCAAAATCGAACTACAAGAGACCCCGTGACCCCGTGGGCAGGCATGCATGTAGGCAGAAGAGACATCGGAACACATCCTAGTGTAGTACCAGTGTGTGGAAAGATACAGGGCGACCCATCTAGGACCCAGACGGCCCCGCAGGAGATCGTCAAGGACACAAGGGGTTTGTTGCGGTTCCTCGAGGAGCTGGGGTGGTTAGAGTAGCGCCACCCAAATCACGCACAATAGGCGCATTGGACGTCGAGCTACGGAAAAGCCCCGTATCATCCACATCTACCTTATTCCTTACACAGAGCAACACGAAGGTACAGCTTCCCCGGACGCGGCGTGTGCATCGACACACTACGGCATGTCGTCGCCGGCGCACGGCGGCGTGTCAGCTCCCGCACACCATCACCTGTTCTGGAACATTGAGGAGCGACTCGTCTGCACGCACCGGTTCGTGCCCGCTGTCAACCAGAGCGTCACTATTGAGGTAATTTGATGTAACTAGCCTAATGTGAACTTACTTTTAGTACCAAAGCTGGGCAGGCAAAGGGACTTACTAAACTAATAACACGGTTATCCAAGCGTGTTTAAGCTAATGTATGCAAATCCCCAATGGATCCTTATGTATAGGGAAGTATGCCATATATTAGATATACATTGTTATATGTGTCCAACTGTGTCCGTTTATTCTATCCCCTTGAGAATGTCGAGATAAAATATGGCCATGTCTGAATCAAGATTATGATCCATACATATCTACAAAATTTCTCAGCAAAAAAGTGTCAAACCAGTTTTGCTCATATTAGTAGTAGTTTCAATAGCTACTTAGGTACTTTGCACAGAGTCTTTGTAAAGAACCTCTATTCACATGTTACAAGTTTGGTCACACAAACACGCCGCGCCGCCCAGGACCGCTGTGGCCAAAAGACATGGCTTCCATGAATAGTAAATTGCTGGATTTCAGTTGGCAGTTCCGCTTCAGGCTTGCAAGTAATTAGCGCTTACGTTCGTCGGTTGACATGTCCAGCATGGTATCCCCGGGGATTAAACAATAACACGACTTGCAGGTGTTCCCGACCACGGTACGGACCGGGCGTTTAAATGCTTTTGAATAAATATTATTTCGCATTAACCCTGTCGCGTCGCAACAACGCTCGTGGCAGTTAATTAGTTTCTTTTGTGGTGTATGTTAATGTGTAGTTTAAATTGAAAATTGTGGGTAGTGCAGACGTGGGAAAGTGTGGATGGATTGTATGATGTAGGGGGTAGAAGGTTATTGGTACATAGTAAGGCCTTGTTTAAAAAAGAACCCAAAAGTCTTATTTTCATTTTACAAATAATCGTCAAAATGTAAGAAGAATCACTTTGAAACAAAGCTGGTTGAAATTAAGAAATTTCTCACGTGGCAAAGCATGACTAAATTTTGCTTGACTGTCCCCGATTTTAATTGATTCTTTTAGCGAGTTATTTTTCCTGGTCGCGTGACGCAATTTGCGCTGCCTAAGGCCCCTTAATATGCATGTTTCTTTACGTTTTCCTTAACCATAATCTCACTGCAAATACGTACTTACATAAAAATATATTACTTTTCAAAAACTGCTTGTTGAACACTTCATAATCATACACTTTATTATTTGGCCAAATGTTTAAAATAAATAATGGGTAATTATACCTAACCCTACCCCGCGGTGTTACCCACTTCTTTTTCTTTCCCCGTGGGAATAACATATACACATTCAAATTAAGTGCAGATCCCGCAAGTAAATAATGCACATCGACTTTTTGAAAGAGACAATTTCCGGTCACGAATATTTCTGACTACTGACAAAGTTTCATAAAAAACTTTATTCAGTATTATTTATTGTTTATACATCAAATGGGTTATTTCATTCCACTCCCTTTCTTGGTTTGTTTTTCATGCACACCGTGTTTTTGAAGTGAAAGTGAAGTGACTTCTTTATCGGCGTTGGAAAAAATTTACTGTCACATTTTTCGGTTACGCATCACATTTTTTTCCGTTACGCGCCATCTTTTTTTAAATTTAAGATGTTTAAGGTTAACCTCAGTTTCTGATTGTAACTATCGGTCAATGTATAAAAGTTAAAGTGAAATAATTGTATTATTTGTATTCATGTCTATGATAATAAAATCCTTTTCTTTAAACTTTATCTAATTTAACTTTATTTAACCAATTTCTGGAAAGTTGCATGTAGATCAATTTTGCGAAAAATAAGGCCATAAAGAAGTTTCACTTCTTACGTGTGTGCACTAGTACAAGCACACATTTTTCTTCTACCTGAAGCATTATCTATTGAAACAAGACTCGATTGGCTTTATTTAGTTAATAAACTTTTGAGACACAAGACCCACACCACCATCCAGCCCTATCTGCCTTTCATGTATGTCATTCTCTGAAGACTTGCGCGTGTACTTGCCGGGAGATTTAGTGAGATTGTATAGTATGCACTAAAGAGTTCATTAATTGCTATCTCCCACCAGATACAACGTCTAGAGCGCATGTGGAGCGCGGAGCCGACGGGCGCGGTGACCGCGGGCACGGCCGGCGGGTGTCGAACGGCGTGCGGGGACGCCGGCTGCGAGTGCCGGGCGCGCACGCCGCTCATCTACCACGACCATGTTGCACTGATAGCCGCTGACGGCACCCATCTCTCGTGCTTGTGTGGTGATTTTCAGGTAAGGCATAAGATATTCGGCATAAAATGTTGCCAGCGTCATAATACGGCTATAACGGTTGATCTGTAACGCAGTACCTACTACTTGTAATTATAATTATGGCGTTGGATGAATATGAAAAGGTACAATTTTGTTGTAAATTTGGTCGTCATTTCATGCAAATCTTTTCCTTTCGCTGTACACTATACGTAGTTTTATTTCACTAACCCTAGAGTAAGGTCATTGTTACTAATAATATGAGTCATAGTCACTTGAATAAATAACTTGAATAAAATATAGTATGTAATGGTTGTCGTAACGAAATAAAATTTATTCATTATCACACAACAAGAATTTAATTACGTTCGTTGTTTGTGAAATTTGGAATAACTAGCGAACATGGATACGTGGCAAATATGTGTTTTTGTGCATGTTTGGCTGGTGGAAAAGCACGGTAAGGTACGGTACCTAATACGGTTTCAGTAGATACTATGAACTAGTATCAGCTTTGTTCCAAATTAAAACAGGTTCAATCTGATAATATATTCTAAATTCTAACTGCAATATATTTCATTTTTTTTTAGCCGGAAATATCTCAAGTTTTCTCTCTGTTAGTGCTGAACATATCGAGTGAATTACATTGGAATTGATGAAAATATCATTAGTAGGAATCTAGTTATTATTATCTATCGCAAAACACACACATGTAACTTAAAGAGTTTCTTTTTTACTTCCGAACACTTGAAATATCATTGACATTTATATGCACAAAATACATACTATTTCCCCGAGCCCTCGTGATGACTAACACAAAGCACATACATACATATGCGGAAATTAATGCCGATTGCACAAATCAACAAATAAAATGGAAACCGCTCTTGTTCAAACATTGGCCGCATGTATACACCGTGTGAAGCAGCTGTTGTTTATTCGCAGCGTGTTTGATATTTTTTAAATCGGTCCCTCTTTACTTTGGCGCGTCGTAATTTACTTTGCGCGCTTGCGTAGCGCCTGACCGCCTCGCGTAACCCGATATGTTCACCTGTACCGGGGGTAATTTCATTTCATATTCATGCGGCCGTACATCCGTTGTATACAGGGTGATTTGGGAATACCAATTTTAGGGCGATGTCTACTGTTTATTTCGTTATCATCATCTGCACACTGCTGAATTAGGCCTCTCCAATTGCAAACCACTGTAATTTGTTTTTGGCTTCTCGCATCTAACTTTTGGCATTTTGCGCAAATCATCAGTCTCCGTTTGCCAAGACGCGGTCTCCACTCGAGTACTCGATTACATCCGGCTGCCCACTGCCACTTCAGGTTGCTAATCCAATGACCTGTATAGATGATGCTTTATAGATGATGATTCTGTATGCTTCCCCAAAAACTGAATCAGCTAGCTGTGTTTTTTGTATGATGTCTATTGTTTCTGTATAATCTGCGGAGTGCATTTCATCCGGTGTCTAATGTACCCAAAAGAAAAGAAACATCGACGTCACCATTCAATATCGATCAGCTGATTATGATTTTTCAACAAAGTCTAGAGTTGTTTACTTACTCTTTATATGAAGTCTATTGTATCTATTCACTCTACTGAGTGTATTTTGGCACGCTTCAAGGTACCGAAAAGAAAAATTCTACTCTTGATACATGATAACTTTAAAGAAAAAAGACAAGAAAAAGACACTTCAACCAGTAATAAGACTTTCTTCATGGATTCCATGGTCGAACCAGAACAAAATTTAAATGGGACCAAAAAAGCGCAAACATCACCAGCCACATGATGCATCAATGCTGGAAACTGCGGGAAATGCTAATAATCGCCACGCTTGGCAGGCGGGTTGGCGATCGCAGTGGTGTTTCGCCCTCTCGCTTTCAAACAAAAAATAATAATCCAAATCCGTTCACTCAGAAAAAAGTATTGAAGTAAGAAACATAAAAAAAATACCGAATTGTCTCCTTTTCGAAGCCTTTTTTTACCATTAAGAAGAAGCGTTTGACCACCATCCTGCCTGATGTTAAGCAGCGATGTGGTCTACGATGGAGCACACTTGTTCATTAGGTACCTATTCACCCGCGACTTGAAGACCTTCAGACCGTCGTCGACTGAAGTCGCCTAAAAGAGCACCATCGAGTTTGTCATCATATACAGCAACAGTGAACTTCAGCCTAAAATAGCAGTTTAAAATCATCCTGTAGACATCCACCGATATAGTAGCCGAGTCTAACGTACACGGCAATCATACAGTGAAACCACCAATACGTGTTGCGGTGAAGGTACAATGTGCACGGACAAACATGAAGTCAACTGTGTTGGGCAACACTGTATAGGGATGCACGGACGATGCAGTTCTAATTACTAACTGAAATTTACGCACGCAGCGTACGTTGCTTGATGCAAGACATTTGTGTATGTGCTAGATTTCACAAATAAATTATGCAGGAGAGAGACAATTTCCGGTTACGAAGATTTCCAAGCACTGACAGGTTCGTAAGAATTATGCTAGTTTACGTCAAATAGATTTATTTATTTATTTATACAGGCACATTAACAATATAAACACTTAGCAATACAATATAATATTAAATTAACTAAATTCTAGTGTTTACATCAACATTTTCATATAACACTAGTTGTAACTATCTTAGGTAATGAATTACTTTAATTAAAAGCACTTTACGTCGTCGGTACATTACTATTAATATTTTATTTTATCATTTAAACAAACATAGCAAGCAAAGACACAAAAAAACACAAAAATAATGCAACAAAATTTTCAAGGAATTAAGAACGCTAGTGGTAGTATCAACTCGTTACTTATTAATAATCTTTTCTTTAAACAAAATAGATATCATCTACTTAACAAATGTCACATAAGTGTGCGTCAGAGATTAAGATTTATCGATTGTTTCTTTCCAAAAGTCGTTGTGAGTTAATTAAGTAAGAGTAAGTTAATTAATAAACGTTCAATTTTTTTTTTCTGTGCGAGTATGTCGATAGGTATTTAAGTAGCTACTAGGTACCCAAAAGTATATTTCTAAGTAACAAGGCAAAATTAAGAATTAATTAATTAATTAATTAATACACTTCACGCCTTTAATCCCAAAGAGGGGTAGGCAGAGGCACATTATAAATTAAGAATATATGTAATAAATTCACTGTAAACATAGATTTTATCGCGATTTATTTGGTAGAGTTTGCTTTGTGTTTAGTAAGTACTAATCTTATTTACTGTTAAGCGACAGAAAATAAAAAAACCCACTTAATATTAAACTTGTTCTTCAAAGTCGTCAAAACTCTTAAGTATCTGACTGTCTGTGTCAGTTTACTATAGTTGCGCGATTTTGAACCTAATGATATTCAAACGTCGATAGGAAAATAGATGGCGGTTCATGAATGGTACACACGATCTCGGATCCGATCGTCGAACGAGAGGGTACTTTTTCATGGCACTACCTGCTTATTGTGTTGCCTATTGTGCCATTTCGCTTCGACGAAATTCCCGAAAGCACTCTGTTCCGATATTAAAATGCACTAAAAATTGTCGCTGTGATTTCCCCATTCTTGCGTTGACTTCAAATACGGCTCGAAATGGCCGACGGCGGTCGTCTCGGCATCGCAATTTGCCGCAGTCAATTGACCTTCCATTCATCCCATCCTGTCCCTCGTGGACTCGTGTCTACTGACCAGTGACATTTACTTACATCGCAGCACCTTCGATGAATTTTCACACTATCCAATACCGAAAGTCATTGGACAGGTCATTAGCACTTTGGTTCCTGGGGACCAGCGAGCCCCCGCCCGGGCCCCAGAGTAATCTTCGATTATTCCCTTTGACGCTATGTGCGTCATTTACCAACAGCTACGGTGTTTTGCACGTGGACTTGTTCAAAGCAAAGCGGAGCACGTGTGATAGTGATCACTGACGATAATTATTGAGGATTTAATACATTGTTTTTGTTTATTTATCAATAACACACTGTATTTGTTTTGTAATAAAGATTGTATGTATAATTATTAAACAAACCAAAACAGGACATACACTAGAGCATGTTGTTATGAAGTGGTTGTGTAAAACATTTATTGTTTTGGCAGAAATTTGAGTCACAGAATCATAATAATCGTTGGTTTTGTAAACAAACTGAATCATCATTAGCCACATGACGTCCACTGCTGGACGAGAGCCTCCCCCAATGATTGGGGAGAAACGCCAATAATTGCCACGCTTGGCAGGCGGATTGGTGATCGCACAGAGAGCGCTGCTGCCGCCTCTTACGACCCCTATGACGGCAAAAGTTGGACTGGGGTGATGACCCATGTATTCTATTCGCCGTCACCACACGGCTCACTGAAAGTTGTTACGTAGTTATTTTATGGAAGTAAATATAAAACATTGAAATAATTTTGCAATGATTTACAGTCTTTTGACATGACATCATAATTAAATTTCGCTACCCTTTGTTAAGTTGAATGACTCGGGTTAGACAATCCCTCCAAGGCCGGATGTAATTATAAATGGATCCGGGCTCCGCGGTTTTACTTAAAGTAGCCAGAACACTGACAGAATCTGTTAATTGATCCTTTTCTCGTTTCTCGTACTTAATGATGTGAATAGGGTACCACTGACCGCTTTGATCTTCTAGCTCGATATCGTCAATTCTTTGAACTTTGGAGTATTTAAGAATTGTACAGGGAAAAAATCTAAACGGGGAAGAAAAAGAAATTTTAAGTACACAAAGAGGGTTTGTTCATCTGCTTTGATTTTCGAAAAGTGACTAGATGAGTGAATAGGCACCTTATTAGATATTGGTTATTGCGTCACCGGGCGCTTGCGGGCACTTCACTAGACTATTTGTGTACAAAATTCCATTGAAATCGATCAGTACTTTCGACGTGAAATCTCCCCACGACTTTATTCGCGTAGTTTCAGTATTTCATACAAACTATATTACCCTGTATTTAATTACGCTTCTCACAGGATTGGGACAAAGAGTAGCCTATGGCCTTTTGAGAAAGCTTTAAACTATACGAAATTTCATTTAAATCAGTTCAGTAGTTTCGACGTGAATTCGCGACAGACAGAGTTACTTTCGCATTTATAATACGTACTAGTATAGCAAGATTTTTGCATGGCAACTACATACATAGAACAACCGCTTACATAACAAAACGCGACCTTCACGAATTACGTATTCAGTAATTTAATTATTCAACCTTTCACAGGACAGGTTCGCCCCGTCAAAATGAAATATCACGGCCACTATACAGAAATGCGCTTTACGGCGTTGTTAACAAGGCGGTTGACTGCGTGTCCATTAAGCTTGCCCTTGTGGCTGTAAAACAGGGCATGACTGGCTTTTGGGTACGTCCATCCATCCCGGGCGAACGGCGAGCGTGATCGTGAAATCGCATTAGACCAGACGCCCCGCGGTTTTATCTGCGCTGCACGTGATTCGATTAAAAAAAATATTCCACCACGTCCAGGATGTGACGAATGTAATTAATGGGCAATTTTATGCCAAGAGGCGAATAAGTGTACTGTATCGAAATATGGTGTTTTCAGTCCATCAAAATAATCGATATTTCAGTTTTAAAATAGCTGTATTTCAAAAAGACACATATCGGGCCCTATACGCGCCATGTTAACGATTAATTACACCATAACCTGTATAAATTCTCGTCCTCTAAGGAACATGTTTTGATAGAGGACACCCAGGACACTTCTCACTCCAACGTATTATCCGTACTACTCGACTAGGAAATTAAGTAAATTATAAATATAAATAGTCATAGTCAAGTCCTATGAAAACACATGAAAACGCAGTTAGGGTCGTTTTTATGTCTCGGAAAAACAAACCGATGCTTTACATTTCATTGAAAAAAAAAATAACAGCTTGTAGAGAAGTCAAAGTAAATTATATAATTGTTATTTACAAATTGGTTGTTTACTGAAATGTATTTGCCCATGCTTAACCCGTTTGAGGACACATCCCGCAACCGACTGATAACGATAAAAACGTTTATTGCCTTAAGCTACGAGCCCACGAAACTGTTAGGCTTGTTTGACTCCCGCGTCTAATATCGTGGAACTAGATGCCCCGGCAAACGTTATTGTGTACGCGTACTACATATAAACCTTCCTCTGAAATCACTCTATGTACTTATTTAAGAAAACTGCATCAAAATCGGTTGTAAAGATCTAATTATACATAGGGACAGACACCGGGAAACGACTTTGTTTTATACTATGTATTGATAAATAGTAGAATACCTATACGAGTGTACAGAGTTTTCTCTAGGGAAACGTAACATACCGTAAAATTATTGCATTACATTTCTACTTTATTTGTATGATGTTGCTTTATCGATGTTCTAGCGAGAGGTAAACGTTGGTGGGTCAGTGAGTGAGTGGTTACCAATCAATATCCATATGAATTTTATGCACACCAAAGTATTTCAGAACTTTCGTTGAAAATTCAGAAAGAGAGATCAAAGTGAAAAACATAGTAATCGTATTTATTTCCCGTTTGTTTTTTTATTCACATTTTTAAACATAAAATAGCCGCTTGGGTATCGAATACAGAGAACAAACCAGCCTTACATCTCCTATCGGGAACTAATTTCCTATGTCGTCCTTGTGGTATTGCCTAATACCCCCATCGCGCTTTTACAATAGGACAACTCAAAAATCTCCCTTACGGGATATGATTTATAATTGTATTTTTTTTTTTCATATTTCATTATATTTCAATCTCATGCTGATTCCGTATTAAGTTAAGTGTGGCTGTCATTGGGATTACGGAAGTGAAAGAAATGAAAGTACGTATGTTATTCATAGTATAACGATTAATCATAATTCAATACCTAGGTAATAATGTGCAGGACAAGTGTGCTCCATCGTAGACCTCGCTGCTTAACATCAGGCAGGATGATGGTCAAACACTTGTTTACAGAGCATTAAAAATAATATAGTTAGTGAGTGGTTGGTGGAACTCTGAAAACATTTACATGTAAAATGGGAGCACCCTTTAACAATAGCCTTCATTATCAATTCCAGCTTCATCACAAATACGTGTTTAAAATATATCTATCGTTTTTTAAATACATTGACAACAAACGCAATAAAATATCCCACCGAGAATCGCAACCGTGTTTAATTTACTTTGTGTTAAAATTGTTTTATTAATGAAGTGCAAACTACGGTTAACAGTGTGTTAAACTCACAACTCGGACACGTGGAAGTAACACGCGACCCAAAAATAGTAGGAATATTTTAATCAAACTCTCTGGACGACGTTGGCTTTAATTGAATCAGTCCTGAGCTCTAATTGGGGAGCCGACACGCCGCCTATGTCAATCAAGTGCCAGGAACGAAAACTGTTCAGTCAACAGTTATTCATCCTGATTTTTTATTCACAAGGGAATAATTGAGATAGACTTTCGTTCCAATGATTTCCACTGTATCGTGTGTTCGTCGTGTTAACGTTTTTATAAAAAAAAAATATTGCGTAAGGCAAAATTATAATTTTGTCGTACCCTTATTTTTAGACGGCAGTAGACAGGCCCTTTTGTAATTTGATTTTAATTGGTATTTGCATGTGAAATGTTAAATTAATTGTCAACTGTTTTTCGTTAGGTATAATATTTTTCTAAAGAAGCTAGATAAGATAATCTTCTATGTCTCCTTAAACCTGATTCCTTTATTGCGTAAACAGGAGGAAAACTGGTTACCAGCACCGATCGGTGAAACTATACAATTCCTATACAATGCACATAGGGGTATTTGGCTGATTTAGGCGGCCAAAATTATTTTTAACTTCTATTAGATACTAAATCGCATTTTATTGCTAAATAGACCTATTTCTATAAAGTAAATCAATTATTTGGTTTAAACACTTATTTATTGACTTATTTATTAAAGAAATTTAAATATTATTAGTAAGAAAAGGAAAAACAAATTTGTACATTAAAGTATTTATTTAATTGTAAAAGAAAGTAAGAGTTAATTACAATAATGATGTATTTATCCCAGGGAGGGTATGTAAAGACTTATATGGGTATGTAAAGACATAAGATTATGTTATAAAATAGGCTTGTATAACTAAGCCATTCTAAAAGATTGATGTTTTCATCTTCTTCTTCTTCGCTTGATGATAGATTTGTTTTATTTGGTTCAGGTAGGAGCATATGTAGCGTCTCTGGTAGGAAAGATTGTGACTTTTTTCGCTTTGTCCGTCTCATACTACTTATCAGTGTATCGGAGCTGAGAAGTAAACGGATAAAAATATCCCTGTTGCATGATTCCCGTGAAAATTTTCGTGCGAAATCTTGTCTTTAAGACCGGAAGTGTTTATTTCTTGCCTCTGCAGCTTCATCTGATAACTGCCCAATCGGTAGCAGTGCGTTCTTTATTATGTCAGTGCCATGAATGAGAATTTTATGCATTGTGGGTGTCATCGCATGCCATGGATATAATTCCACATATTATAATCGAGCAGTTTCTTTTGTATATTTGTCGTATTTTTCTGTGTCGACTTTGTATCCGCTTGAAATGGTCTCCAATATAACCTTCAACCTATAAATTAGGTCATAGCTGATTCTTGTAATATCAGCTGCTATTTTCGGATCTTCAAAAAATCTTCGGCTCATGTTTCCGTCATTCGTGTTTCCGAAATTCGCCTTTGGCATATCAACCAATAAGCCAGTTTCTCTCCGAAACCTGGCTTGAATATCGATTTTCCTTTCTTTTTCAAGATCTTTCTCCTGTTTTCCTCTCCCTACATTTTTGTACTGGCAGTTTGTACGCTAGATGCAAAACACTCTCAAAAAGCCTTATTCTTGCATGTAATATTGAGAGGCCAAATTGCATTACCTCGATATTGGCTTCTTTTTTTGTGTCAATCAGGTTGAAATCTTTCGATGTTGCACAACAAACATAGCACCGACCTGTTGATGTAGTTCCTGTGGCAGCATTACACACTTTTCCATCCACCATGGTCATGATAAATTTATGTTTGACAATATATTTTTTCCTATTCAAATCAACCTCTGTCGAAATGAAGATGAATTCATTTCGACATTCATCTAATTAATCATTCATTCTACGTATCTAATTTCTTCCTGTGTAACGTCAGTGGTCTCATAAGACGACAAAAACGTGGTGAAGATGAAGTTGGGTTTTCCCAAAGGGTCTTTTCGTTATTTTTACCACATACAAGTTTTAAAGGCACGAAGCAATTTTGTTCTTTGATAAGGCGGTCAAACAAGTACTTCCTTGTAACTACCTTCATTCCAGATGTGCCAAGAGACCCTAGAACAAAAAAAACGTGAAGTTAATGTTGATTTAAGAAAAAGAAATATGCTGGGGAAAAAAGAAGGAATCTGACTCTAACATTACAAATTCCTTATTACGCCTTATCCGGATCTATCCGGAACCAATTTTTCGATTCCTGTTTTGCTGAGACTCTACACTTTAAAATGGTATCAAAATAATTACCGGATCTGACAGGATAGTATAACATCGACACTAAAATATATTATTTTTGTTGCAAAAAATGCGTAACTCTTAGACCTTCCTTTAATACCACGTGGATTACCCCAACATTCGTTAATTCAAGATTTTTTGGTGTCAATAAATAGCTACATACCTGCAGTTTGTGAATCCATGATGTTTTCATTCACTTTACCACTCACACACATAAAACACGATTTTCAAAATTAAAAGTTTTAGGAGCGTCGAGAACAAAATTCGTACGCTTCGCAACACGGTCAAGTTCCGACTGTCATAACGGAATGTGTCATGCACGGAAGGGGGTGGAAAGGGGCTGCTTTTGTGCTCGGAAGGGTCCCTTATCTCAGGTAGTTAAACACTTAGTGAAATTTTGACTTTTGATTTTTTTACTTTTGGCCGCCTAAATCAGCGAAATACCCCTATGTGCAATGGTGGTCAAACGCTTGTTCATAGTGATTAAAAAAAATCGAATATACCGATCGACGTTGGTTACCATCTGTCTTTCTATTTACGCCTTTAGTAGTAATAGTAAAGAGTTTATTGATTTTGTTCGCAAAAACTATTCTCCGGACTAGCAACAGATAGAGGCACAGACTGCTACCTTATCCCTCTTACCCCTCACCCCAGACAGGCGGCTACTCGCCATGATCCGTGGCTCACTATGATAAGTGACTTGTTCAGTCCAATCAACGTCATGCCTCAAAAGGGGGAGAGTTGGCAACAAAACAGGGATGGACAGACATAATTTGTATGGAGTCAAGAAAACGTGTACGTTGAAAAACGGCAAATGCAAGTAGACGCGTACGTCTCCAGAGAATGGCCCATACGCCGAGAGGCAGGTAGGGCTTGTCCCTGATTAAAAGAGTCCAATCAACCTAATGCGTTTAGTCATATGTACCATCAACCACGAATACCATATCTACCGCACCCTCGGCGGCGTGGCTATCCATGGCCATGGTGGTTCGTAGCTTGACAAGTCTGCGTCTCAAGGAGCGAGCACTCGAGCACGACGTAAATACATAGTTTCAGCGACAACACATTGTCTGTGATGGCCCATAGGTCACTGCGAATAAACGCGGTTTATCTATTCCGACATTATACCAAGGTCAACTTAAATGGGAAATTTTCTTTGACATTTTTCGGGCGGATAACTGTCAGAAAAACGTCAAATAAAATTCCCCATTGTCAGTTATATGTCAAGTACGAAGTAACCGCTAGTGTCTCCACTCTCAGTAGACCTGTAATAACTTCGGTATCAGTTACAACGCGTTTCTTCGTAAGTGTCCAATTTACTACTTAACATCATTCAGTTCAGTTTCACTAATAATATCTTGTCGTACAAACGCAGGCGGCGTGGCTTCCCGTGGTGGTCCGCAGCTGGACGAGCCTGCGCCTCGAGTATTCGGTGGCTCACTACACGTACGCCGGCCGCGGCTTCGACTACGCCGCCGCCTACAGCTTCCACGACGACGCACTCTGCGGACAGCGCACTTTTACTACACATTCTGGTATGTAATAATTGTTTTTTTAAACAAATTTTCCGCTATGACAGTTTCTGTGTCGATTATCAAACATTAATGTGAATGTTGGTATCAATAAGAATGTTGATTGAGGTTGTTACAAGAAGTTTCGATCAAAGAGGGTTTGGTTGATGGTGGACATGGAACGTTATCTTATGAGAAAAAAAGTGCCTCATTATCATATTGTTTATGCGAATGCCCGCACTTTTTACCCCGGCGATGTTACCAACAGTTTACGCCGTTCCCGTGAGAATATCAGGAATTGTTTTATATAGTTTACTAGCTGTCCCGGCAAACATTTGTTTTGCCATAATAAGTCGCCTTTGTACCCCGTGTATTGTGAGAAATACAACTGGTAGACGCATAAAAAATAGATAGTAGCCGATTCTCAGACCTACTGAATACGCATATAAAATTTGGTGAAAATCGGTAAGCCGTTTCGGAGGAGTATGGCAACGAAAACTGTGACACGAGAATTTTATATATTAGATAGGTAGATTTCGGCTTTTTTCTCCAATTCTATGGGGTTAACTGTGATATATTCGTTAAAATGCAAGCCTGTTGTACTTTTGTAGCAATGAAGAATGAAGAAAAACATATTGTAATGATGGATATTTAAAATATACCTGCAGACAAAGAAATCTGAAAAAAAAAACTACAAAATTAATTCCTGTAAGATTTGATGTATCAAACAAAATGAAACTAGCTTTTTGTCCTTAATTCCTTTCATTTAAAAAGTTCCCCATGGAAATAGGGTCTCCCGAGAAAATCTGGATTTTTTTTCTATTTTTAGCCATTTTGTCCACCAACAAAAAAATGTGTACATAAGGTATTGTTTGTTTCCCTTTGGGTATTTGCCGACTCCAGTATATTCATAGTATCAACTTATTTTTTCATAGGCATTTACTAAGCTCGTGGGTTTATGAAAGTATACAGTCTATTATTTATTAAAAGAATATATGCTGAACCATTTACATTTTCACAATAAACCACAATGAAAGTTTAAATGTCGTTCATTTTGAACCGATCATGAACTTAACAACAATCACACAGCAAGCGGGGCGGGCGCAGGTAAAACCCGCCTTAGTAACTGAAATTAATGGGTCGTAATTATTTTGAGGCCCGGCGTCGCACTTCCCCGTTTCTTATTTTATGCTTGACTTCATTTAGTGTCGAAATCCAGCTATTTGATGCTTGTAAAGTGGGAACAACACAGTTGATTCACGGTCTCCATTACACTCGTAAAACGTAAGTGCCTTTGCCGCCTCGTCAAGGTTATTGAAAGTTCAAAAATCGTTCTCCATTTTGGACATTTCCTCGGAAGAAAGTGTATTTTTTGCGTCCCCTACGGAGGCCGTTTTCCTCTTGCGCAATGAACTGGAAAATTATCGGGTAATTGTGTTGACAACTGGCGACACGAAAACATGGATGGTAATGTAAATATTTTGTTTAATACATGTTTACAAATATGACGCGTTCGTCGCTTAGCGGGACGTATACTATACGTAGAAGAGATTATTTGAATCATCATCACAGAAATTTGACCAATTAACCCTTAACTGCATAGTGATGTAGTATGTACTATATTAGTATAATTATACATTTTTTTTATTCTAACCACCCCTAGTACAGATTTTTTATTCTAAATTATTGTCAAAGGTTTGGCATATTTGACGTATGGCCGCAGTTTTTGATAATAGAAACTTTTTATTTTTCCTTACTTTTCCCATGATGTTTTCCACATATTTTTTAGGAACGCTCGGATTTTATTCAGACAAAACATATCATGCAGCTAAGGCTTAAATATCTTTCATCAACATGTATCAACTTTCTTGATGACTATCCTAAACAGATCCTCAGACCGTTATCTTCACTGGTTAGATAATCTCTTGCGAAGTGGGCCCATATGCCCTTATTGCTAAATGTGGACACGACACGTCAACACAGGAACACGTCTTAGACTTGATCTAAACGCACATGCTACTCCATTTCCATACAATATAGTTTCACCAGATGTGAATCAGATTATTTCGATTTATAATGCATAAATATATACAAACGAAACAGCGTTTTCAAGCTTATGAAATATTAATATTAAGATTTTGGGGGTAACTTCTATTACATACATACAGAAAACAAATAATGACACAGAAAGCCAATAACAAGTCACCACATTTGATAACACTTAAAGTAACAAAGTTTGTCGCATTTTGACAATTAAGTGGACGAATGTATACTCAACTCCCCTTTGCTATTACAATGTTGACTTGAGAGCCGAAGTGACGCCAACTTACCCGGCACAATCAAACGCAATCCACAATGTAAAGGGTTCTCTGTCACTTAAAGAGGATTCCCCTGACGTAGGCTGGTCTCGTTGGAATTGAGATGTTTATTCAGTGTTTTTTGTACTAATTTTGTTGACAAAGAAGAGTGTTTTTTTTTTGCATCTCACTCTCTCTCATTAACTCAAAATAATCAAGACACGAGAATTACCAAAAATAAATAAATTTATTTTCACTTTATTACATAATCAGATTTTGAAAATTTCTATTCTCAATTTCATCTATAAAGCTTAAAATTATTGTCAGCAAATATTATACTTTACAAACTTAGTTTTTTTCCGAAATTGTAATATCATAAGGTGTAATGGAGATTATGTAATAAAGTGCTATGTATTATTGACGTGGTATCACTCACAATTTTTTTCGATTTTTTTTACGATCCCGTAGAAATTTCGTATCTTACTAAGGGGTAGGTGATATGATCAAAAAGCCTATGTCACAACGGTGAAATAATGAATGAAATACATTTTAATAATATTGTATAGATTGAGAGGTCCACATTTTTGTTTTTGTGAGAATGATGGTCCCATAATAAAAGTTTCTCGTCATGATGGGTGGCCCTTAAATGTATACAACATACATCACGCCCGTTTCCAGAGGGGTAGGCGGAGGTCATGGATCACCACTTGTCCTTTAAATATTCGTTAGATACGATATGATATGCTAAATCAGCTTGGACAATTTGTCAATCAGTAGCGACGGCATCCATGCAAACTCCATGTTGCAACTGTAACGATCGCTAGAATTACTAGAGAACACTAGTTTTCTCTAGTGATTCTAGCGATTACTAGACTAGTTTTTTTGCATGTTGTTCAATTGGGCGAGGACACACACCTAGCGACTGTATCGCGACAGTATCGATGCCAATTTGCAACAGAATCGCGACTGAATCACTTATAATAATTCCATTTGGCGAGGGGACTAAGAAAGTGGCAACATAAATAAATATATGACATAAGTGAATGAATGAATGAATGAATATACTCTTTATTGCACACTGTACATTACGAATGTAAAAAACAATACAATGGAAAAATTGCAAAAGGCGACCTTAACGCTCATAGCGATTTCTTCCAGGTAACCTAATCCTAAGTGAGCCTAAGTGATGTTTTTGTCCATCAGGTGAGATATCATCGAAGAACGTGTCGATGACCGGCACTCTGAACGAGTTCTTCTACCAGCAGTGCACGTGGGTGCTGGACTCCAACGTCGAGAGACAACTGTTTATTGACATATCTTCCGAACAAGTAAGGATGACACCCTTGAACGTTTATAAATGTGTCGTTTTAAAAACATTTTAAACATTTTTTTTTAATTTGAAACGTATGTCATCAAAAGTATGTAATTTTTCGACTTTATGAGTGTCGTAAAATAGCATAGCTAGTACCGGAGAAATGTCCCAAATTACTGTTATTATTGTTTCACAACCTTAATACATTGAAGTACAGTAAAATACAAAAAATAGATTTTTTGTTATTATGACGGCACGGCCGTTCACTGTCCCCCAATGTGATAAGTAACCACAATGTGATATTTTGTGTGTACAATAAAGTATAAATTGTTCAATTACAATTATTTATACATTAAAATACATCTAATGAGGTAACGCAAACGTACTTAAAAACAACATTAATTAATGAGCAAACTTTCATTCATTTAGTGAAACTATTCGCAAATTGCTACGGCGTAGCACCACGACTACTACGCCGGTAATATCCGTAGCACGTAGTCGCATCGTAGCTGCGAGCGCGGCAATCCTAAGTAGCTCCCATTCCGTAGCTATTAATTTAACGATGTTTCGCGTTTAGTTAATCAACTTAATGCTCTGTTCCTCTTTTGTTGATCACTTTGCAGCGATTTTGTATTTTATTAGTTAAGATCGTTATCCTACAGTATTTACCAGGAGCTAGTGTGGTATTCGTATTGACTTTGTATGTAAACAGGACAAGTCGTGCGGTTCGTGGAACATCACATTGCACGAGTGGTCTCGTTCGGGCGCGCAAGGCGAGGCGGGCCTGGCCGCCGCCGCCGGGGACCTACTCTACACCTTCTGCGCGCGACACAAGAACCACACCTACACCCTGCCCTGGCGGCTCAACACCGTCGTCATTAGGTAAGCGTAACCCATCCCGGCTTACTGTTGCTTTAGGATGACTCCCTTGTTGTTGTTTGTCTTATATAGCTGTCGTCGACGTGCCCTAACCACTTCCGCAGCCTCGAAGTCGGCGCCAAATTCAATCTAGCAAACACACAAAAAAAATTATAACTCACAAACAAAGTGGTCAGCGTAATCAACTCTCCTCATGAATACTACAAACAATTTTTCACCGGAACACACCGGCCAGAAAAAAAAGAGAAACCGCTGGACCTTTTTCACGCCGACTGAAAGGGATGCGGGTTCTAAGTGACCCATGCAATAAAAATGAAAGGAGGCCCGCTAAGAAGAGATATAGTGCGGTAAAAGAAAATCTTTTCTGGAAGCTTTTAGTACGAGCGAAACAATTTTCAAGGACGTTGAAATGTTTCGCGGGTGAATTATTAATGTGTGTGCGGCAGTTACAACGCGAGTGTGCGCGCGTACGCCGCGGCGGCCCCCAAGCTAATGCTGAGTATGCTGCATACGTGTGAGCCTCTGATAAAAGTCTCTGTGCATATTAGATTGAAAACGGGACGTGACCGTTTTCAGAAATACATTTTTTTTTTCGGTAAAGCTGAATTGAGTAAAGTGAAAATTTGTGTTCGTCAGATGATTTAGTTGAAAAGTTACAGTGCTCTCCCTTACAACGCTAGTAAAATGAAGATTTATTACGTATCGCGCGAGAAACACTTGAACCTTGAAGCAGATGTTTGCACGTCTTCGCGTCGGTGCCAGCGTCTACACACAGGCAGATCGTGCAAAAACTACTCCCTACTAGAAAATGCTCTCTGTGGAAGCTTCCTAAGAATTTTAATATCGACGTATCGGGATACCGCTTCGATACCCGATACTATCGATCTCTGTATTTTGGCATATCGTATCGTGTTACCATGACATTCCATTGTGCTCATTTAATCTCACTGCGAACCGTACATCAATTCGATGTTCTTTATATATTATGAACCATTGTGATAAAAGATTTTGAAATTACAGAAATTCACATTAACTCTGTCCCGGACAGAAAACGCCTATAGGCTTCTTAAAAATAAAACATATATTGTGTCTATTTTACTGTCCGCCAATGTGTTAATGATGTTCATTAGTCATTGCAGTTTTTCGGTGCCACCTTAGGGTGAAATTTTAATGTCTCTGCATTTTTTATTATTGCTAATATCTCGGGACATTGACTTGACTCCCAACTAGGATACCGCTAATTATTGTTTGTATGTGTAAACGAACACACGTTATTGTAAAGAGAAAGTTCTTACTCGTGTAGTAAACAAATAAGAAAATGCCCAGTATAATTCTACTAATTCGAAACCAACATTCCTACATAGTTAAAAGGACACAGGATATTAAATTGAACCATAACAACAAGTTGAAAGAGTCCCCCTAGTATGAATACTTAACCGTGATTGTTGTACCAGGTTGGTGGCGCTGTCCCGTCAGCAGCCCCTGTACGTGGTGAGGTGGCGCTCCCAGGTGGTGCGCGCGAACACGCGGCTAGGCCCGCCCACGCCGGCGCCCGCCTCCGCATCGCGCGCCCGCACACCTGCTACCACTCTACCCACTGCCACGCTCCTAGTGGCAGGACTGGTGGTGATTGAGTCTTCGAGACGTCAGCGTGGGTAAGGACAGCTGTCAAGATGATCAGCTGGTTTCGATCTAAGGCTGGTTTAAAAAACGTCACAGTTGTCAAACACGATGCACCCGCGCATACATCCACTCTATCCACTGCTAACCTGCTCCTGGCTGGACTGGTCGTGATTGAGTCTTCGAGACATCGACATGGGGTAAGATCAACTGTCAAAATGACACTGTTTTTGATATAAGGCAGGTTTCATGCACGCGACAATTAAGGCAATTTAATTGCCGAAAGGATTATTTTGGATTACAATCACAGGATGGGCATCATCTGGCCTGCTGCAAAATATTTTTTTTTTTAATCACTATGAACAAGCGTTTGACCACCATCCTACCTGATGTTAAGCAGCGATGTGGTCTACGATGGAGCACACTTGTTTATAGGTATGTTTATTGCATTTCATTGTTAACGACACCCCCAAAACGATACCCCCAGGTCCAAGTTAAGCTGGAAGCTTTATATCACAGTATTCATATAAAAATTAACTTGAGCTTTATCACGTCAAACCTGTGCCGTGTTCGAGGGTATCGTTTGGGGTTGGCGCATGTTTGGAACGAGCGGCCAAATGCATTGGTTTAAGTAGATTGCGGTATTTGATGGAACTATGATGTTTAATATAAATGTA